>JBBPSL010000198.1:0-26927 GCA_038093555.1 Butyriboletus appendiculatus
AATCAATGGCAGATACTCAGTACTGCCATAGTTCGGGACCTCCAATATCATTCATAGTGCGCATCGGATTTCACCATTCGAGCTGAGCTTCGTTCGAGAAGGCATATAAGGCCCCTCTGTTCTCCCTTTCTCTTCAGTTATTCAGTTTACACTTCCGAGAACACATCTCTTCAATATTCAACATGGCCCTCCCTGCACCCGGTCCTCACAATATCCAAACAAATGACGGGCAGTTCTTGTCTTTAGACAACCCAGGCGGTGCCATTGCTCTTGTGGATGTGGCCCTCAACGACAACCAGGTCGTAAGGGCCTCGCCGTAGTTATTTTCCACGACTCACGGTCCCTTAGTGGGACTTCCAAATCATTGGGGGGAACGTTTACACCATTCAGAACGTCGGCCAAGCTGCCTTTGCGCAGGCTGCTCTTGCAGCCAATGCGCAGGTCATTGGTGGCGCGGCCCCCATGGACTGGGCCCTCGTTCCCAATGCTGGTGACATCTTGTAGGTATTTCCACTGTGGTTCCGCGAATGAATTGTTGACATACTGGATAGAATCCGGCCGGCAGCTATCGACGAACTCGGATGGATTGTCAATGGCGGCGGGGTGGGCCATAATCCTTTTAGTTTGTGGCTGAACGCCGGCTAACTACATCCTTCGTGACGAACAGGTGAACCTGGTTCCGAATGGTGTTGCTGTAGAGAATGCGCAGCGGTTCAATGTCTTCTGAGTCATTCACAGAAGTCAATGTCAATCACGTACAAATCCTACTCATCCCCAATCTGAGCCTTCTCCAATATGTATTGCATCTGCCTTCTCCGTCACTCAAGCATCTTTACGACAACGCCCGGAATTCGTTGTTAGATAGATCAAAGCAAAGTGCAAATTTAGAAGCGTGTTGTCGTTGTGATGCGTGATCTGGTTCCCGCCAGCCTTGCAGAGGCTACGATGCCATACATCCAGTTGGACTTGAAACGGTGACAGACGTGCGATCCCAGGTAACCCTTGTTGCCGAGCTATCGTATTCGATGTTTGGCAGACGGTCCTACTCGTTTCCTACTGCGAGCTCGATCAGGTTGTCTCAGAGGGTTCCGGTCGAATCGAAGTCAGTCGTACTGTGCAGCTATGTCCGAGTATACACCTTCATGACAGAATGACGTCCTTTAAAGTTCGCTCGATGGATAGAAAGACTCGAAAAACACGCGGTTGATACGAGCGATGAGGATGTCCGACAAAAAGTTATCTTCACCCTGCGGGTGGAATCCATCGGTGAATCTTCGACTGGGAGCATAGGAGGTGGACCAATTGAGGTGACCGGTCAGTACCGACAGTCGGGGGGTGCCAGAATGCGTTCCCGGAGCCGCGGAAAACACTGTACGAAGAGAAAAAGGGAAAGTCCATCGAAGATCGGCGTGAGTGCGATGCGGTGGAGGAGTGGCCCGAATACGAGTCTGCGTACGAGGAAAAAGATACAGCAGATGACGGGGGTTCGGATGCCGAGTCCGTGCTCATCCGACGGCGTTTCTTCATCCTCTGCTCGTTGTTGTTGGTGACCTCTGTCTCCAAAGTTTCAACACCCGAGAACGGAAGCGCATCAGGTGGTGTCTGGAAATTCTGACTCAGATAGTCGGGATGATAAGGACCGGGGAAGGGATTAAAGGTGTTCGAGTAGTTCGCCTGGTTGTTGTAGCTAGCACTCTGCACGTCGGGCCCGAGTGCTCCCAGGAGCTCGGACGATGTGCTCTGCGTCGTCGTTTCATCGTTGTATTCATACGTCGGTTGAGTTACTGATTGAGTCTGGGCAGGGTTGGAGAAGATTCCACAGTCGGTGAAGTCCGGCGACTCGCGCCTGGGCTCGCGGAATCGACGCAGATGGAGTTTCGGAGGAGTCCGGACCGACGCGGCCGAGTTTTCAAGTCAGCCTCCACATCTCTGAATCGCTAACGATATTCTGCGACGTTTTGGGTACGCTCAGGTCTATTCGGATATTGTACGTTTTCAATTATCCATACAGTATACGACAAGTGGATCATCATGGGGAATGCTCGTTTCTTCACATGCCCAACGATGGTGCGTACCGAGACTTCCAATTTATCTCTTCGTTGCTTCACGAAATCATCACAGCCCTGGGGGCTACGCAGACAGGCGTGGATCCACGATGCGCTTCCGCCCTCGAACATATATCGGTTGGAATCGGAGATGATGCATAATACGGTGGAAATGCTCGCAAAAACTATCGGGAAACCAGAAGAGACGTTTATCCATTTTTTCGAGGGCGGACACGTCTACCGAAACTGTTTCTGCTAAGCTACTAAATCCATAATAGGGCTCCTGGAGACCTCATGATGAGCATTGCATACGGCATTCCGCATCTTCCACCGACCGCCTCACACTTCCAAGCACTCTCCGCCGTCCATCGTATTATGGTTTGGCAAACGTCGATCGAATGGGATTTGATGTGTCTATTTCTCAAGTTAGATCGTGAGCGCTATTTTGTCCGTGCTTAAAGAGTTTAGGTTTCAACCTTCCTGAATGGTTGGTACCATTCACCCGAACCATTCATGTCTACAGCGAACAAGTGCGCAATATGGTGAACGTTCCCTACAGCGAATCTAAACGAAAAATCGCAATTAGCCACCCAATTGATTGATTCTCCCACTGATGGTTTCTTCTAGCTCGAAGGACCCGCTCATACTTCATACGTCGTGGACGCATTGGCTGTGAATATGGAAGGTGGTATCGATCCTTCCCATGATATCATATCTTCGTCAGGGCGACCAACCACATCCTATGGTGAGTAAGTAGTCAGTGTCGACGGAAATTTTCTAACTGGCGATGCGAACAGGAAGTGATCACGTCGTTGAAATCGACGAGTACAAGGGCTACCACATCCCTGTCGGCTCCGCCGTTCTCACTAACCTCCGGTAGGGATGGTGATTCGAAGACCACTGCGATGCTTGACTTTGGTAATATCTTCAGTGCGATCCTCCACGGTCCCGACGTTTTTCCAGAACCGCACGTGTTTCGGCCAGAACGGTTCCTCACATCAGATGGGCAAATCAACAAGGACGTCATCGATCCTTGACAGCTGGTCTTTGGATACGGGAGACGACTTTGGTGAGCCCTGGTACACGCATCCTTCACGCTGTCCTGGTTGACTGTCCCCATAGCCCCGGGCGAGAAGTCGCAATGTCCTCGTTATTCATCAAGTTTGCGTGCATCCTCGTGACGTTGAATGTCCGACCAGCCATCCGAGCCGACAATACGTCTAAAGTTGATCAGTACAAGATGATAATTGATTTTTTGGACCCGAACAGTATCTAGTAAGTCATGCCAGCAGCCTGTCTTGGCCGTGAGAAGCTAAACCTTGCCTGATCCAAATCGGTCTCTAAAGTGAGCGCGATGTGTCACACACAACGCTAGTATGAATAGATCTGAGTCAATGGAAGATACTACCATCGATAGGGACCTCCAAAATCGTTCATAGTGCCCATCGGCTTTCAAATTTCGAGCTGAGCTTCGTTCGAGAAGGCATATAAGGCCCCTCTGTTCTCCGTTTCTCTTCAGTTATTCAGTTTACACTTCCGAGAACACATCTCTTCAATATTCAATATGGACCTCCCCGCAGCTGGTAACCACAATATTCGAACCAATACCGGGCAGTTCTTGTCTTTAGCCAACCCAGACGGCGCCGTTGTTCTCGTGGATGTAGCCATCGGCTACAACGAGGTCGTAAGTGCCTCGCCGTAGTTATCTTCCACGACTCACGGTCCCTTAGTGGGACTTCCAAATCATCGCGGGGAACTACACCATTTGGAACGTCGGCCAAAATGCCTTTTTGCAGTCTGATCTTGCACCCGGTGCGCAGATCATTGGTGGCGATGCCCCCATGAACTGGACCCTCGTTCCCAATGGTGTTGGCTTCTTGTAGGTATTTCCACTGTGGTTCCACGAATGAATCCTTGACAGTATGGATAGAATCCGGCCGACAGCTAACAACAACTTTAGATGGAATGACAATGGCGGCGCGGTGGGCCATAATCCTTTTAGTTTGTGGCTGAACGCGGCTAACTACATCCTTCGTGACGAACAGGTGAACCTGCTTAACCTGGGCGGTGATCTTGCTTTAGAGGATGCGCACCGGTTCACTATCCTCTGAGTCACTCGCAGAAGTGGAGCCAGTACTTTGCAAAGAATCATTTGTTATCATGCTGCCTACGGTGTTGTGTGTGCCATGAACTGTGTACAATATTTTGTGAAACGAAACGCATATCGTGGTTTGCATCAGCCGATAAATAGCAAGTACGTGCGTTGTATCTGGCCCTGCCCGGCTTCCTGCGGCAGAGCTGCCAGCACTGGGGAAATGACCCGGCAAAGCCAGGGCCAGCCGACTCGAGATACAGCTGTTGGCCGATGGATTGTAAATGAGATCTGGGTGAGTATGTCGTCGTCGCTCACCCTTCTTGTTTGAGCGCAACTCCCGCTGGCGTTATTACCATACTCGGACTTGCCCCTCTCAACTCATTTTCGACGAAACAAAAATATTTGCAAGGCCCCCGCTGCACTAAGAGAGTTATGCTTGCATCCCGACAGACGACCCATATTACGTAGATAAAGCATACGCTGCCGGTTCAGACGGGCGGTGTGCTGGGGCGGTATGCATAACAATACACCAACGCAAAAAGGAACGTACGCCTAGCTACAGACGTCGCACTGAAACGAGAAAAGCCGAGTAATCCGCGGAAACAACCACTTGTTATGATTTGAGGATAAATAATATCGTCACTGTCCAGGGGAGGTGGCTACACGATCTTGCGATAACGTCGATTGTTTCGAATCATGAGAAAAGAAAAAGAAAAAGCCAGGTAGATACGATGTACGTGAAATAGATACCATTTGGGGGCTTGAACCGCGAAGCCCTTCGCGAGTGGCAACACAACAGATACAACTGTGTCGTACGGGGGACAGCAACCCCGTCTTGGTGAGGTAGCTATGCAACCAAAAATATATATGGTAGGTGAGAGAGAAGAAAGAGACTATAGTGGAGACACGAGAGAGGTGAAAACAAAGGGGGTAGGCTGCATCATGACGAGAAATAGAATGCGACGTGATCTGCAATGATACAGCTTGTTTAAACGGCGTTTTTGTGTGCTCTACGTATCGGGCAGCGGAAGATATGTGGAGAAAATGAAGAGGATGGAAAAAAGCTGAGTAGAAACCGAAGGATGCAAAAGGCGCACGGAAGTGGTGTCCATTAAAAGGTTTGCATGGCAGAATCATAAAACTCGGCTTGCGCAGAAGAATTATAATTTTGTTGGTGATGGTGGTTTTGGTGCTGAATGTTCGAGTCATCCGCAGGAAGCAACATGGGAGGGTGGAGGTATGTGGCAAAAAAGTTATCTTCATCCTGCGGGAGCATCGGGGGGTGGAAGAAGTCCATCGGCGAATCTTCGGCCGGGAGCATAGGAGGGTGAACCAGTTGAGGTGACCGGTCAGTACCGACAGTCGGGGGGTGCCAGAATGCGTTCCCGGAGCCGCGGAAAACACTGTACGAAGAGAAAAAGGGAAAGTCCATCGAAGATCGGCGTGAGTGGGATGCGGTGGAGGAATGGCCCGAATACGAGTCTGCGTACGAGGAAAAAGATACAGCAGATGACGGGGGTTCGGATGCCGAGTCCGTGCTCATCCGACGGCGTTTCTTCATCCTCTGCTCGTTGTTGGTGGTGACCTCTGTCTCCAAAGTCTCAACACCCGAGAACGGAAGCGCATCAGGTGGTGTCTGGAAATTCTGACTCAGATAGTCGGGATGATAAGGACCGGGGAAGGGATTAAAGATGTTCGAGTAGTTCGCCTGGTTGTAGCTAGCACTTTGCACGTCGGGCCCGAGCGCTCCCAGGAGCTCGGACGATGTGCTCTGCGTCGTCGTTTCATCGTTGTATTCATACGTCGGTTGAGTGGTTGAGTCCGGGGCCAGGGTCGGAGAAGATTCCACTGTCGGTGAAGTCCGGCGACTCGCGCCTGGGCTCGCAGATGGGGTTTCGGAGGAGTCCGGACCGACGCGCCGAGCGTCATGGCGCGAACGTTTGCGAATAACGTCCGATTTCATGGAAATCGGTCTTGCTGACCCATGTAATTTATAACTAGAATAAAGCATGCTTAGCGAGTGAATGACCGACAACAAAGCACATTACTCACTATAAGCCGCATCTAATATCAAGGCCCCTGTGACATGAGTCATCGCTCAAAGGAACCACAGATGTGAAACTTACGCATTGCAAACTGTCTTGCCCTCGTCGTCCTTCCTCCAGAGCGGCGTCGCGGTGGTGTGGCAGTTGTAGCATTGAGCTGTGCCGGCGGCTCCACTGAGCTGAGTGGTGTGTCGCATGTACCGAGGAAACCCACCAATGACGTCAACCACTTCCTGGCGAGGAGCCACTTGAGTGCGGCCCTCGCCATGACTGGCGCGCATACTCTTTGGGCGTGGACGCTTGTGCTGCGAAGACTATGAGTTTTCTCGTCACATGTGTCATCGAAAAATCACGAACCAGCTTGCAGTACAAGCCGCATGCGTTGCAGTTCAACTCGTCGTTGAGCCCACGGCGCCAGAGAGGAGTGTGGGTGGCACCACAGTTTGAGCACTCGGCCTTTACACCGCCAGGGGCGGAGTTGCCAGTTCCTCGAAGAACTGCAGGGTTGACGCTAGTGGCGGTGGCACCAGGGCCGGATGAGCGCGTAGCGGGAGCATTCTGGGTCTTCACTGTGAGGTTGGGGCGAGTGCTGGGGACATTGCTCCGAGTTCCCGCGCTGGGACCAAGCTTGGCTGGGGAGATAGTCTGGGGAGGGGTTTCCTTGGCAGGTTGGGAAAGAGAAAATGTGGTCGCGTTTAATTCGTTGTCATTGCGAGAGGATTGGGACTCCGAGCGAGACGAACCAGACCCGGAGGACTCCTGCATCATGATGTCGGCGTCAGTAGCAAGGATGGGCTCATTCTGGGCCATGAGCCAGGAAGACGGATGGTCATCTGTAGGATCGACGTTGTTGAGGATCTCATCTAGCGGAAGCTCGATGGTAGGACGAAGGATGCTGAAACCACGGGAGGAAGTGTTGGTGACGTCTTCTCCATAATTCATAGCACTGGAAAAGGTGGGTTGCACAGAGAGGAGGGCGGACGGGCCAAAATCGTTTGAAAAGAGGGAAGGGAACCGAAGCAGTGGCTGGTCATCGGTCGGATACTTGCGCTTCCGGGAGCCGGCGGAAGCGTCCATGTCTGTATGAATGGATTCGTCGCCAGCGACATGAGCACGGGTGGCCTGACGGCCACGTCGGGTGGAAGTTTCCTTGAATTCCGCAGAAGGTCTGAGGTCGGGCTTCGGGACGGCGGCGTTCGGAGTGGCAGGGGTGGGTTGATCGACTGAGAAGGTGAATTGCATGCGTTTAATGATCCCGGGCTTCGCATTCTGACTGGCCTCACGGCTGCGCTCTCTTTCAACAGCACGCTGGCGAATGAGATCAGTGGACGCATTGCGCTTAAAATCGGGAGCCTCAAGCTCCTCGATGCTCCTATGGAGGAAGAGTCAGGTTACAGGGCGGCTAAAAAGACAATGAGGAGAGACGGACCGGCCCTTTTCTTTGTCGAGCTTGTCGCCCATGTTCTTGGAGAGCTTTTTGAACTCACGCTTCGACTTGGCATTGTCAGAATCGACAATGAGGTTCTGCAGATGCCAGAGGCGCCAACTCAAGTTCTCGAGACGCTGGCCCTGCTCGAGGTAGCTGGCCACTTTCGTGCAGACCTACAGGGGATGAAAAAGGGGTGATCGAGCGGATGGGATCAAAAACGCACTTTCCATGTCTTTGTGAGCGACTCGGAGTCGCCTAGATTGGAGAATGCGACGAAGGATTTGTTACCCTGGGACGATAGTGAGTCAAGTCGGGGGTGTGGGAATGATATATAGGAATACCTTGAACTTTAAGTTGACAATGGAGGGCATGAACAGAGAGAAGAGAGCAAGAAACGGGTTCGTTCAGGAGGTTGAAGCGATCGAGGGCTTGAGTGCTGTGATACGCAGGACGAAGTATAAGAGATACCGGCAACGAAAAATGAGATCCAGAAACTGACTCTTATTCAGAGCGCACGTTGCAGAAATTTGACAGAATGAAACCCCGACTATTCCTAGCAGCTCCGTTTGGTATTTTTGCAATACACACGCACAGAATTTGCTAAGATATATTCGTATGGGACGGTCCAGGACGGCAGTCCATCTCGTACGCTCGTCCCGGTCTCGCCAGAACCTGATGGACGCCTCCTTTTTTTTGCCACTTCTGCCCAGAACGCTGGATGGCCTAGACAACACGGTGGAGGTCTGCATCCGGGTATACACGGCAGCTCCAACCTATGCCACGTTCCGCACGCGCACACTAAACACGTGCCCTCGCGCTCACTGCCTCCCTGTCTCTTGTACGTTTCTAGTAGCAACCATCCCCTGCTTCTCTCTCGTTCGAAAGCGTAAAAGAATAATATTCGTAACCCCTGTCATCGCCCTCCCCCCATATCTTCTCACCCACCGATTCCATCACTCTCGTAACCACATTGCCCTGCAAATTAGCCGATCCCCTTTACCCTGACCCGTTCCTGCTCCAACCAGGAATTCATCAATTAGGATGCGGGCCGTGATCACGGGACCTCTGGCTGACGACCTCGAGGCTTCCTCAGCCCCAGCCTTCGACGCGAAATGACCGCGCGAGTTCGGCTGAATCAGGAAGCGCTGGGACTTGCCGCCAGGTTCCGACCGCAAGCACGCAATTACACCGCGGTCTCTCTCCGAATGGACCGAACCCCCCTCCTCCTTCGTTGGTGCACCAGCCAGCTAGAAAACCTGAGCACCATGACAATTTGTGACTAGGAAATCTACGACATACACGCAAAACATGCACAGCCGCGCAGCACCACAGCTTACAAGTGATACATGTGATTTTGACGTATGTTTAAATATAGGTGCGAAGCTTCGAAACGGTCTCATGATGGCTTGACGTCCATTCTGAAAGAAAACCCACCCAGAAGCTCTACTGTAGCCTTTGCTGGCGACTGTCTCCCAAGTATGTCAGCCAGTGGCGAGTGTTCGTCGCCTCGTGTTCCTAACACGCTCCCTTTCTGTTCCACAATCAACGCCTATGTCCGCACATATCCACCCAGCGTGACGTGTCGATCTTGTCTGCCAAGATGGCTCGCTGGCAAGCCATTATTACATGTCTCTGAACGGTGACGGCATGCCCACGATCAAAACTGGGGTCATTCTAGCACCGGCACACTCTGAATATAATCACCTGGGGCAGGAGCCGGAGGGTTGGATACCGCCCGAAAATGAGGCTTCGCAGTGGCGTGGTCAACTGCTCAGACGGTGGCTTGATAGGAATGACAAATGAAAGGACGAATGCCTGCAGGCAACCCGATGCCGTTGGGAGCCCAGGGGTATGGAACGCCGTCATGCGCGATGCCACGCGCTATGCTTGGGATGCCGCGTGGTGAAACAGGAGGTCGACGAGAAGTTCGGGTTGTTGCCCCACAACTTCATGCAGAGTGGAACATAGCCTCGAGGGTCTAAACGAGGCAGCCGAGTATGTGCGTCTTTTATTGTCCCACGTGTGTCACTCACTGGCACGAAAAGGTTGTATCATCCATTCCAAGGGTCATAACGCACGACACCGGGTCAACAGGGGCTTTTAACGCCGCGTCCGAAATGTGGGCCAATGGGGGGATTGCGATATGGTTGTTCCAGAAAAAGGCATTTAACCCCCGGCATCAACTCACAATTATGTATCGTTCCTGGAGACGGCTCCCTGTGGAGTAGTTAATAAATGGAAACCGAATCGGCGCAATTTGTAGTGCAAGCTTTCAATCAGGTGAACGCATAATGTTCTCATTCGGTCTCACCATGTTCCAGTACTGTGGTGAACATCGTTCGATACTAACATTGTGAGATCCCTTGATTTAGGTATCATGCGCCGTTTGTGTTGTAAATTGGATGGAAACACCTCCAGAGAAGCATAGAAACACTGTGGAGTGAGTATTACCAGCGACTTCATTACCGGTTCGAAACCCACGACCTATCTTCTCCACGACCAACGATCAATGACGTGCCAAACACGGCACATCCGATCAGTCGTTGCAAAGCGGGTCCCAGATCCACGAGTGGACGCGAAGAGCAAAAACACTTCTTTCGGGAAATCAAGTCCAGCAGCCGATCATCGTATCCTCACCTGTCTCGGTCTCACCCTCAAACTACAATTACCTTTCGAATAAAAATGTGTGTACACCTTCAATCGCTCGCCGCGTCTAACGTCCGAACTGAAAGTCTGCTCCGTCGTGTGTTCGAATACACGTTTCATTCCCGTCTGCACACGTGTTGTGACCAACATAGTGAGAAGGCGGAGCCATCAGTAATGTGGCACGAGAACGAGAACGACCTGACCCCTCTCGGCGTGATATGACCAGTTCCCCCATTCATGGATGGGCGAATGAGAAGTTCGAGTCGCACACTCATTCCGATTCGACCCCAGAAATACCACTATGCGTACACGTACAAATAATCCTTGACAGCTCTTGGGATCGTGGCTAATGTTTCATCGAGTTATGAAACATATCGTCAAGGACGTTTCTGCCAGTGGAGGCGAAGCTGGGGAATAGAGGGGGTGGGACCCTGATGCGTAATTTATTTTGCTCACGAGGGGTTGTGTAACAGATTTGGCCAATCAGAATCCGTATCGGATACCGGGCGTCCGTACGAGGGCCCTGCCGAGATGGAACTGCTACTCCGCAGATTCAGGCGGGAGTGCATTATGCACTGCCTTTTTCCCATTGCTCAGACGACAAGATGGTCAAGCGGCGAACGTAGAGGAGAGATCGGAAATAAGTTGAGGTGGAGTTTACGTTGATAAGCCCTTTGGGAGTGTAGATGACGGTCATCTCTGATCACGAGAGTGGATTGGTAGGAAATGGATCCAAATCTCCGTGAGGGACGTTCAACATCCAGTCGTAGGAGGTGCGCATAATCACCCGCAATGTGAGCTTTGGACCAGAATGGCGGGAGCGACTCCGATCTCGGTCATGATCATCGCGTCTGTTGTAGGCTCAGCGGAGATGCCACTCTTTTACATAACTCCCCTGGACCAGATATACATTGTACTCGAAGGGGCACTCTGCGCACAATCTTTGTTGTAACGGGCAATTCAAACTATAAAGTCAGCTCAGAGCTTCTTTCGCCCCACGATAAGGGCGCACGGGTCGCCGATCCTCTAACGGCGCAAGTTGTGCCCTCAAGTCGGCGGATACCAAACCAAGAGGACGTTGATCTGGGCATGGGCGAGTTCTCTTTCTCATTGCCCATGCGGATCGGTAGTACAATACAAAACAGGAATGCGACGGAGTGTGCAATATCGTCGAGTATGCGAAGAGACCCGATGAACAGCGCGCTAGCAATAGGGGTTCCAGACAATTTTAGTATACCTGAGAGTACTGTAGCATCGAGCACACTGCATCTAACTCAGACTCTAGGTTATTCCGTTTATCGACATATTGCCATCGAGTATATATATTGTTCTTCGAAGTTTGATGGCATAAACTAGTATGCAGTCCTTACATGTATTCACACGGGACTATTTCCGACCAAACGTTGCTTGCACCTGATCACACTCACCGGGTTGTATAGTACACAAACAGCAGACCAGACGAGCATTGAAATATTGAAATATGATACATAGCACGATATGAGAAGTACTCTAGTGTAATGATGCTTTTGAAGTGCTTATCATTGGAGAAGGGAAGATCCACCGTGCCCACTCACTTTCTTGCTCGTTTGGCTTCGACAGATAGCAATGGACCCTCGCTCGGAGGGAATGCCCGACGCAGGGTGAACGTAAGACACGGATGGAGTAGTGGGACCAATTCATGGCTCAACACACCCGTAACATAAGGGCTTCATATTCTCTCTCGATAAGCGCTCCACTGGGAGCGTTTGTTCACAGCGCAAACCCGAACCGCGAGGCCACAATTTTAAAGATAAAAGATACTTGTCTGTGGTTCATGATAAGATCTCAGTATCTGATTGGCTTCTCGTCACGTGGCGGACACAAGAACTAGAGACGTTCCAAGCAACTTGGTAGTAATCTACTAATTTGTAACTACCGCAGGAATCCGCAACGGCCAATGTTCAGGATAGGACGTGAATTGCTGGATTTTCCACCTGTTCCAGCTAGCAGCTTCAGTGCTATTTGTCGTGAATTACAGCCGACGTTGTCCTTGCGCCATCTGGCACATCCCTGCAAGTCCTTCCGTTGTAGTTTTCGCTCTGGCCTCCCCTCTGTCTTTGACGTCTCTTGGTAGATTCCATGCGTGCCTCCTTGCCCGCTGTCTTGATTCGACGCGATCGTCTCGCCTATCACTGCTCGTTGGGTTCTTCTGGTACGTCCGAGTCCGTTCCACCACCTGGATCGTCTACCTTACTGCGTGTGTTTGTGTGCTTGACTCGCGTGCTCGACGATGTGTCCTCACCCGTTTCGTCGCAGTGTCGCCCGTACGAGTTGAAGTTTGGTGGAGGAGGTTCTACTGCGGGTACGTCGTCGTTCGGGGCGTGCTGATCGTCAATCTGGACGTCCACAGTCGATCGATCAGCGCTCAGCCTCCTTCGATCCTCCTTCCCCTGACGTAAACTGCAGATTCATACCAGTCCCGTAAATTAGCGTCGCCAATTTACATGTTTCTTTATGCGATTTAGATGTAACAACACACTTCGTATTCGGTCCTCCAAGGCTGACGTTGGCGACGTTGAACTGCTCGGTGAGTCTGTCTACGTCAAAGAACACCGCCTCCGTATATATTACGAACTGCGCAAGGTGAGCATGTTCGTTGTTCATGTGATCGAGTCCGAATCCAGTGCTAAGACAAGGCACACATTCTTCAAGAGCTATCTATGGCTGACGCTCTGCGGCGTCGATCTGCGCTCTCTCGGCGCGTTTCTTCTTTTCTCCCCCTCAGTCTCTATGCCTCCGCGATCGTACGCGGCGCATCTGTTTCGTTGGACGTGGGCGTACGTGATCTGGCGCGACACCCCTGAGTTTGTTCCGTTGGCTCGCCCACGCACACCCGTTTGCTTGACTCGCAAGATTTCTCCCGGTCTGTTCGTATGTACACCCGATCCTTCCGTTTCTCAGGTGTCAGTAGGTCATTGGTGTAAACTACTGTGTGGCTAACCCGGACACAAACCTCCTACAAGCACAATATTTATGTACCAGCTCGTTGATGCGGACGTCCGAACTCGCACCATTGGGGCGCCAAACTCTATGAATCGAGGAAGAATCCTATACAACCTTATATACAACCGATACATGATTTAATGGGTGGTCGCAGACAGTGTCCTCGAGGCTAACACCTCGGGCCATAAGCCACAGAGCGAAAAGTACGAGGAAGAGTAAACGATGGAATGGAACCAACGAGGGAAAGAGGAAAAAAAAAAGGGAAACAGTGTAGCGACGAGACGACCAACAATGACAAGAGATCCGACGAGGATAACATACACACGACGCACGCACAAGATGGGTGAATACATCTCTCCCACTTTTCCGTCGCCGTTTCACACCCCATCCGAAATAATACTCCCAATACTCAACACGCTCTTTTTGCCTGGCACTCCAACGCCGCGTCCAGGATCCTGTTCAAATGGCGCCCGCGAGAGTTGTATTACGGGGTACCCCCCGCTGACAGAGACGGATGGCAGGGCAGGCGAGGAGGGGGATGACGCCGACGAACCGGTGCTCCCACCACCACCAACAGCATTGCCGGACGCGTGTCTCAGTGGTGCGAGATGAATCATTTCTTGTTGTCCGTGTCCATGTCCATGTCCGCCGCCATTGGGCCCCCACCCTGACGCCGATGGCGCTCCGCCCGCGTACGAAGGACAGCCTGGCCCAGGGTAGCGTGCCGCAGACGTCGATAAGTTCGGTCCTGGCGAAATCATCCGACCAGGTTGCCCGTGACCTTGAGTATAATAGTCTCCAGACGAAGACGATCCATGTGCCTGTGCCTGTCCACTATACTCATACGGTGACCCTCCACTCCCCGAGGACGTGTACGACGCGGCGTGTGTCAATGGTGGGGGTGGGGGTGGTGCTACCTGTGAAGGTTGAGCTTGGGCTTGACTCGATGTTCCACCCGGATAGTAGGTATGTGGTTGTGGATGTGGCGAGGATGATGATGAAGGGGTATCGTAATATCCGCCACTCCCACCCGTTCCAGGTCCGTTAGCGTTGGCATTGGGATTCACATTGGGGTTTGTGTTCGCACCGATATCATATCGTGCGTACGATCCGGGGTACGCCGATCCAGGGTATTGAGAACGAGTCGGAGAGGGGTATTGTCCTTGCTGTGGATGATGAGATGTAGAGGGATGAGAGTGAGGGTGCGAGCCTGTCGAAGACGCATGCGTATAACTCGCCGAGGTCTGCTGTGGATGGGCATACCCACCATGATGATGGTGTTGTTGCTGTTGTCCATCCTGGTACGCTTGTGCACCCTCGTACGGCGCATTAAACGACGCACGGGGTGTGTGCCCATGCACCTCAGTTTGGGTCTGAGTATGCGGAGGGGCATTGTACGGCGCTCGAGAAGGTGCCTGGGAAGACTCGTATCGGGGATCATAGGATCCGCGCGTGTGGTGCTGATGAGCATGTTCAAATGCCGTCCTCCCACCTCCCGCTCCTCCCTCGTACCCACTCCTTGTACCGCCGGCGTCATACCCCCCTCTCCCACTCCCGTTCCCGCTACTGGCACTTTCATACGTTGTGCCACTGCCACCCCCGAGAGGACGTTGTGGATCGTACGACGACGAGGTACCTCGGAGACTTGCCGGCTCGTAGTCATAGTTGAGTCGGTCATACATGCCACCCACGCTCGACGAAGATGAGGGATAAGACGACGCCGAGGATGACGACAGCGCCTGTGGACCTGACCTTCGTGTTTCCGCTCCCGCACCTGCAGCGGATCCCGAGCTCGAACTCGACGGTTCACTACCGGCAGACAAGAGCTGGCCGCTCACACCGACACCGACGCTCCCACCCATCGTCTGGTGCGCATGTGTGTGTGTATGAGCGTGGGCGTGTGGAAGCGCATTGGTCGCCGAGAGCTCGATCCCGCCAGGCGTTGCACTCGCTACACCCAACATTGGATCCAACGTTGAGGATGTCGGCCACGCAGGTAACCCCGCCAACGCAATTGACGACGACCCCGTATTGTTATTCCCCGATACTGGTGTATGCGCCGACATACCATCGCTACTCGAAGAAGGCCCAGACACGAGGTGAGGCGGACCTGTGAATGTCCCATGCCGTGCGCGTTTGACGGCGGCTGAACCGGCAGCGTTACTAGAGGCGGGTTGCGACGAGAGTGGTGGGTGCGGTTGTTGAGCATCGTCCTCAGCCTGGTCTTGTTCCACTTTACGGGTCTCTCCAGTGTTGGGTGGAGCGCCATCGGGCGGTGGGGCAAGTGCTGCAATGGGGCGTTTGCGTACGCGAATGTCTTTCCGAATACGGATTTTGATGCCTTGGTCAGCCAGGGAACATGAAAGGGGGGTTGATTCTGTTTTTTTTAGAGACATGTGGTTGGGGGGCGGAAGCAGGGTCCCGTCGGAGACGAAATAAAGTAATGATCCGACAGCCGACATAAATGAACGCGCAGAACGAGGACAAAGGCAGGATAGGTCAGATAAGACAAGTCATTGCGCTGGAGGCAACCAACCTTCCATGCCTGGAAACTTTTTTGCAGTATAGACGTAAAACGCAGCGGAATAAATGGATTTGCAGTGACGAACGGTGTTTCTGTTCGGGTAGATGAGGGAGGGGAGAGTGCAAGGGAGGGGAGGGACGTACCCGACAACTTCAAAGAGACTGAGTTTGAGACGGTAGCTACCCTCGGTGCGTACGCTGAGATCTGGAAATACAAAGAAACCAGCGTCTTCGTTGCGATTCTCGGTATCTTTGAGATGGTATAAGGAAGAAACGACTGAGCCAGTAGTGCACCGTGTCTTGCCATCCTGTGTCGTGGAGGGATGGAATGAAAAAGAGCAGGTGACAGAGGTGTGGAGGTACGAACCTTGAGCCAATGTAATTCGGTTTCGTCATCCGGTTTGGCGAGACTAGCAAACATGAAATAGTAGGGATTCTGGAGGAAGCTATGGGCATAGTTTGGATCGGCGTCTTCGGGGTCTGGATTCGCAGGGGAGGGTGGCTGCCGGGTGTGTGGGTCGATGACACGGAGCTGAATGATGGGTGGAGGGTCAATGGGACGACGGTCAGCTGGCGGCGTGGGTGAGAGGGATAGACATGCGGAGCAAGAGTGGCTTACCACCGACCCCGCACATGCGGGCCTGCTTCGGCTCCTGCCTGACGGTGAGTTCGTATTCTCTGTGGTAGTTGGACATGAGTATTAGAAGAGAAAGAGACTATGGATTATCAGATAGGTGAATATGAGAGAAAAAGTGTCTGGGACCCGCTGCGTGGGTCCGGGAGGAAAATGGGAAGACACGGGTACGTACAGTCTGTCTCTCTCATAAAAAGAACGGTCTCGTTCGTACGGATACGCAGTTGGAACGGAGCCATAGTTCGAGTTGACATCCATCAATGGGACGGGGCTGATCGATTGCCAGCGGTCGTTTCACTCGCTCCTCCCTCACTCAAACCCAACTCCCACACTGTCATGACCACGTGACATTCCTCCTAGCTACCACTGAAACACATCCTCAACGCGGCGAGGTCTACGGATCCTTGGAACAACAGGACGCGTGTACAGTCAGGGGGTTCGGTGGGCTAACGCTATCGCCCGGTTTCTGGCAGCAATATGGTAACGCTCGTTGCGCCTCAGTCAAACATGAAAACAAGGCAGGGAGATGACGCGCTTTGCGTTGTTCACGGTCTCTTTCTTTGGCCCGAGATGAGCGATGACCGTCAGGATCAGAAATCACTCGTTGCGTCTCATCGAAAGTCTTCGAATCGTGGCGGCGCCGATGCTCGTTGTGGTTGATTCACATGTCCTTGTGCATGGCTTCACCAGGGAACGACCACGTTTTTCCATCATCCCAAGACCTAATACGAGTAACGAAAGAGCGCATTAGACATGGCGATAAAAAGGAACACTAGCATCACTAACGACCTTCAAATCCGACTTCACATTGACCTCGGACTAGTTCCCGTCAGCATCAGTTGTACACCTTGTCAGTGTGCACGGTATCACCTACAGGCGGCATGGACCGTGTCCCGAGGTTTTTCAGAGAGGGGTAGGATCACTTTATCGCTGAAGGATGACCTACGGATTCAGACACTGGCATTTCTGCCAGACGGTATCACCCTGTGCAGAGGGACGCATGAGGATCGCAAGATACCTAGACCACGTACGATCGTAGAGATCATCGAGCCAGATCGCGATCGCCGTACGACTTGGCAAATCTACACCAACATGGTCCTTCGCGTGTGCGTGTTTATCGGTACTGAAGCTGAAGACCCACAGTCGCTCATTTTGAAGATGCGCGTTGTAACCAACCCCCTCGAACGTTGAGTCGACCTATTTTTTGCTTCCAGATGTTTTTGATGATATTGGGCAACAGCTATCGTGATGAAGATCAATCGATCACCCGTAATCGAGTTCACCAGCACTACAAGTCACCAAGAATTATGTAATGACCCTACACGTAGATAGCAACAGGCCTTGGTTCCCACTAGGAACGACTTGGGTAAGTCTCAGTAAGCCTGCACCATCACGATAGCGACAAGTATTTGGCCATAGTTAACTGCAACCCATAGCAAGACGTCGTTCGTCCAGCCAAAACCCTCGAGCATGTCCGCGTCGAAACGCCCATGGTTCTCCTGATCATAGCATGAGAGTTCACCCCGCCTGCTCGACGGGAGTGTTGCGACGACGTTGTTTTCTGCACGGCCGCGGGGCCGTAAGTTCAAGTCACGCCGCTTCGAAGCTTCTAGCATAAAGCTAGCTACTAGGCTCGTCCAAGTCGGGTTGGCCCATTATGCTCGTGCTGTACCCATCGTATTGGCCAAATCATTTGTCTTAGCATAGTAGGTCTGCCACGGTTTATCTTCGCGAATCGAGACTGATTGCTATTCATCACGATGTAGCTACAAACCGTCAATCTCGCACACGTGCACACCCATGCAAAGATGATCGTCGTCAAGCCTACAAGCAGACCGTCTCAGCAAGTCCCCGCGGACTTTACTGGTGTTCAACCTCTCGACCGTGACCGAGGGTGACTTGGTCAGCTTTATGGACAACGACTTCCTTTGGGAGGGTCTCGAACTCCAAGTGATTCGTTACCCGGATTCAATGCTACTCCGTCATACCTCAACTGATTCTCTACTCCAGGTGTTTGCGCAAATCAATCTAAGTAATACAAGAAAAGAGCGCTAACCAGCGGACACTGAAAGGAAGCAAGCAAGAGCGAGAACCACGGAGAGAGAGGTAGATAAGACTATACCCTACTTCCCCCCTATCTGGGCCCATCCACCCCAACCCAAATCGCATCTGCGCAGTCCAACGACTCAAGCCACTCCGCCGCATGATATTTGCCCCTTCTGTATGACCACTGTTCCGCCTCCAGCGACCCATCTTCCTCACATCTGGTCACCGTCCAAATGCTTCCATCGATTTGCACCACGCGAACGTTTGGGAACCCGTGTTCGACGACGCTCAAGGCAGAACGGATCGGGATGTTGGTGATGCCGATGTAGCGCAACATGGGAGGCATGCCCGTACGGAGTTGCTGCACGTGTAACACATCAGATCGACAAAAGATGATGAGAAAGGAGGGGCGATGAGGAAGGAAAAATGACAGGAAAGACGCACGTTCAAGAAAGCCATAAAGTCCTCCGTCACCGCATGCGAAAAATCGAGCGTCAACGCATGTACCGTCCGCGGGACCAACCACCCCGCCAACGCAGGCGATAAATCCCTCGGATATGTGATCGACAAACTACTCAAGTTGGACAGTGCAGGAAGCACGCCCCACGCCGAGGCGTCGAATCCAATGCGACGGGCGTCCGTTGGTGGGATGAGGAGGTGATATGTCCGCAGTTGCGTTCGTTCGCGGAGGAATTCGGAAATGGCGGGACAGAGCTCGCGATCTGCAATGTGTCGATGGAGATTGGTAATCGTGAGCGAGAAGTGGCAGAGGAACGGGAGAGCGGTGCGGTATTTTCGGAAGAGGGACGAGGGGGTGCATTCGAGTGTCCCCGAGAGCATCAGTGACTCGAGTTGGTGGCCATTGGCAAGGATCTCAGAGAAAGCTTGCGTATCTGTTGAGAAACAGCCACTGAATTCGATTTGGGTGAGATGGCGAACAGAGATGGCTTCTGTGGGAAAACGCCAGCGGGGATTGTTAATGGACAAGGAACGAAGGGTGTCACGGCTCTGAGCTAGAAACGTGTGAACAGACGAACTGCTTCCACCGTCCGAGCTAATCGCAAAGTGCGTAAGGTGTTTGAAGACGGGCACTTCGATGTCAACGGCATGGTCTGCCGCTTTAATATGCGATTCATAGACGAGAGATAATCGTTGCAGTCGCGGATTATATGAATGTACCGTTTGCAACACGCGTGCGATCAATTCTTTGTTGCCGGAACAATGTACCTTGCGAAGGTTCAACAACTTCGGGAGGGCGTTCATGAGCATGCCTGGGATGCTATTCAATCACATGGGCGCGCAGCAAGGAGATGTTCATACCGACTTGAAATGCTAACGGTTGCTTGACGTCGTAGGAAAGAGCATAAATACTGAAGCTCCTGACTTGACCAGCGAAATGTGGATCAACCAATATCCGAGTGAGGATATCTGCGCTTCGCTGGTAATGCCACGCATCAATGTCTTGATCGACACTTTCTCCTTGTGTGGGTCGAAAACGACTTTCTGCCTTTCCAGGTTCCACGGCAGCGGTGAGATGGAGGTCAATCTCCCGGAAGAGCAGCTGGCTGGCAATGCGCGAAAGTGCGTTTGGGACGAATAGCAGCGACTTGAGGTCGCGTTTAGGTAGGAAGAGAGCAATCTCCCGCCACACTTCCGCTGAGAAGCGAGGTGGGCAATCAGGCTCTCTGAGAAGCTATGTTGGCTATGAACGAACGTCCTCCCCGTTGGCTCGGTACTACGTACCATCTCAGGGCGGAGATGTTGTACTTGAATGATTGCCTTGACGTCCTGGTTTTCAGGATCCACCGTCAACACAGAATGAAGATCTGCCGATATATCGTGACTCCGTACGCGTGAACTCAAAAGCAGCACTTTGACACATACCTTGCTGAGCAGATGTTCGGTAACCCGCGGCGAGTCTCCCTTTGGCCCGCAGCAACAGCGCACGTGCGACGTTGGCGGATGGTAAATTAGGAACTTGCAAAAGTGACTGGACAGCGTTTTCCATTATCGTACGACAGCTTTGTGAACGAGTGAGGAAATATCTCGGTGAAAAAGCACTGCAAACCTACCCCTGGCTGGGCAAATGCTGTAGTGCATGCAAGAGCACGTCGGCTTTTTGAGTGTCGCTCAAGTTGGCGGTGACATCGCGAATGCTTGCATCCAGGATACGGGGATTGAACAAACTCATCGGCAAACGGGAGGAGAGAGGGCAGGAGAAAGAAGGATCGGTAGGCATGATATACTTAAGGGACGCAGTGCGGGCAACGGACCGACTGCCAACTTCGAAGTTCGCTACGGGTTCTGCCAGTTTCTCAGGCGTTCTTACTGGCCAGCAAAGCAATAATGTATCTGGAATGCGTTTGCCAAAGAAAGTGACACAGACGAGGTAAACGTACCTGCGACACACGATACGATATATTTATTCCATTACATTCGATAGGCCTGCTCCAGTGAATGGATGTCATGTTGAACATGCCGGTCCCTTTGTACCTCACGGGACATTACGGGAGAAAGTTGAGCCTCGTGTTCACTTAGAGCCTTCGATCCATTCGGTGCCTCCGCGAGACCATCTGAGGACAAGCGGTGATTAAATAAGGAGTCAACTGATTGCCACGCATTGTGTCCGTGCGAGATTCGAGGCACATTTCAGTCACAGAGTCGTTCAAGGAAAAACATCACATCGCTTATTTAAACTTTGACGTAGCGTACGAGGAATTTACGTGGCATATACATGCAAAGGGGAGCTCGCTTTTCGTTGTCACTTTTTGCTTCTGACTTTTGCTGTTGGCTGGGTGGCTGTGACAGATAGCACTTAGGGTGATGTGAACACCTTGCGCGCACCGCAAAACACGAGCGGTTGTATCGTATCGTTGACCAACGCCTACCCGTACTCACCCTGCTTTCGTGCGAAAAGTGGGCGTAGAAGGTGCGATCAAGGGGGAAGGTGATAGGAGATTCGTCGAGCATATGGCTAGTTTGCGTCTCGTCTTGGACGGGCTGGCTAGTCAGTGAACCAGCGCGCAAGGGATAATCAGACAGGAATAATGAACATCTACCTGTTCCCGTAGTAATCAATGAGATCGCCATAGTACACATTCGACGCCCGCTCTTCAGGCGTGAGCAGATCGCACCATGGGCTAGGCACATCATGTGCTGCGTGTCGAATGGACAGAGCGACATCAAATGCGCCACATTGGTCATTTTGATGTTGTACCCCGCGCCGCGGCATTGATGCGGTCAGAAATCGCGGGTGTGAACGCGTCTACCCATGTTGTGGTCACTTGACTCGACGTGCCGACTTGTGGACATATTTTATCATCCAGTGTGTCGTTTGGCTAGCGGGGTGTGAGATATATCCCGAAGAGTGAAAATGGATCACTCGCGCACGACTGACCGAGTTGGAGATACCTCAGGCACCTATCTCTGCATGCTTCCGGGTGCAAAACCGGCATACCTCGTCTGACAAAAGGGGTGCGTGGTATGAGAATGTCGACGAGCACGTGGGTGCACGATGATGATGGTGGGAGGACATGGACTGTACGCTAGGCGAGCATGTCGCTGTGCGCTGGTCGGATGCGTTATCGGGTGTACTTTCGCGAATGCGAACAGTAGGATAGCCATGTACAGACGCGGGTGCGGGACGAAGAACCGGCGGACGTGCTTAGGCTCCAACAGCTATTAACAAAGATAAAGGAAAGGCAAAGGGGGGGGGATAATTAGTAATGCTGAACTGCCCACCAATCAAACCTTCGGGCTGGAGTGTTGCGCCTTCAACCACTTCATCTGACGGCGACACAAATTCAAGTTTGAGGGGGAACACACAAGATATGATTTGCTGACGGGAATCCGGACCTTGCTTGGTCCCTTGATAGTACGGTATATACGTTGAGTCAATCCATGTTCAACTTCCGGCAGCAGCGCATAGCGAGCACTCACTTGCAACCCTCTAGTCCTCAGAACAGTCCAACTTCGGGATATGGGATGGCGGAAGTCTCAGGGCTGCTAGGGACTCTGAGGTACTTCTAGTGGTCGAGGTCGACGGACGGGGGAGTGGGATGCGGACCGGCGTGAAAGTTGGTCCTCAACGAAGCCGGACGTATAGTTCGACCGCGTGGGCGTGGGCTTTTCGCATGACAGAGAAAGGTTGTTGCCAGGTATTCGTCATGGTGTTGAAGATTTTTCAAAATACATTGTTGTACCTGTCTGTATGGAAGCAACCCGGGAGGGCCCAGTACCCCTGACTATGGTTCCTGATATGGTAGAACTACACACGCATTTATGGAAAGCCGGACAGTCATGCTTTGTAATATTCTACTCCCCGCTATTGGCTATCAGCCAGCACAGCCACCAGAAGCAATCATAGCCACTGAGTGAGTGGAAAACAACCTACATAGCCACTGGAAACAATCTAGCACAGCCACTGGAAGCAACCTTAGTTAGTGAATGAAGGCAACCTACACAGCCACTGAAAACAATTGAAAGCAATCAAGCCAGTGAGTGGAAGCAATACCTATCTAATCAATATTCTACCCCAGGCTCATGTCATCCTTCATTGAGGAGACTCCTGGACATGGATTCAGAAGGAGCTTATGGAATCTCATATGATATCTACACAAGAAAGATAGAGGATGATCTGCCTTGAGGGTGGCATGCCAACCAATGTAGGTTCTAAATTTATCTTAATCCTATGCAGGTGGCATCAGAAGCAGGTGGCCTGCTGGCATTTGCATTGCTGGGTTGTCCATTGTGAGGTACATGGGGGGGTGTTTGGACCTGCCCTCAAGTTGTTGTTGTTGCTATAGAAGGTGTAGGTCAGGCTGCTCAAGGTAGTATGGCAGCGGGTGCTGGAGGTACATTTGGGGATGGTAAGGTTGGCTGGGGGTATATGCTGGCTGCTCAGCATGGTGGTAAGGTTGCTGTAGCATAGTGAGGTGGCCCTCAGTTGGTTGCTGGCTGCTACTGGTGCCAGCAATTCTGGTATCTGCATGCATCAGGGCTTGATTGTAAAAGGAATTGTAAACGACCACCCGGTGGTGGTCCTCAACCTCCTGTGCCAGGTTGGAGGGGGCTGGTTGCCACTGGAAGTCACCATCATTCATGTTGTCTGATAGAGGGTTAGGGAACTGCCAGTTGGCCATGGCTGTAATGTGACCAAGCCTGATCTTGTGGCCTGCTTGATATTGGAAAACAGGTGTCCAATGGTTTGCAGGGCTTGGACTAGCTCCAAGGCCCTGTTGCAGTGAGGTTTAGTTTAATTGCTGGTATTCAACTATGGTTGACTACCTCACAATGAGCATGCATTATGAAGTCATCACTAAAGCCCAAAGGCTGATGACAAAATTAATATGGTCATTTTAGAATTAAGATTCAAAATTAATTTTTATTTTTGGAAAGTCTAGTTTCTCTAAGGTCCTGGCCATGGGGAGGTGGATGATGTTTGCCTGGATTCTCCTGACGGTGCTTTTGCCAATGCTCTCACATGGCCAGGGGTTCCCCTCCATTTCTTCCTGTGTTATAGGTTGCAAATTCACAGAAACGACAAGCATATCCATGAATTGGAGGGCGTATGTGTTGTATTGGTCCAAATTGATTGGCAAGCATGTGAAGCTCTTGTAGCTCGTTCATGGTGGCAATGACATTGGAAAAATTTGCCAGAATTTTCTAAACAAAGGCTCTTTGCTGGAAGTTGTAGGCGCTCTTTCCTCTCCTAATATCCTGTCTTTTGCAAAACTTGATACAATGTAGACTTCGATCACAAGTGTGGAGTTCATTGGCAGATGCTGACTCCCCCCAGCAGTGGGCAAGTAAAGCAGCAAGAGGAACAGCATAGCCACAAGGCTTTCCTTTATGCATATTTTGGCAAACAATTATATTGTAGTTGAATAGGTAGTTACAACCGATACTTTGTAAATCCTCGTCCTTGATGAGATTATTAGAAGCTGGTATAGCTGCTTGGTCTTGCTCGACAGGTTTTCTCTTCATTTGTTGAGCCACTCTAGCAATTGAAGTCACATTCAGTCCAATTTATCAATATAATGCAAGACTTGGAAATAGAGACTCACCTCTATTGCTGACCATTCACTTGTGGGCTCTGCCACGACCAATCTGAGGGATGTCTTGAGGGCTAGCACTGCAGGTGTTTGGGCGTATGCTGAGATCGCAGCCAAAGTGGGTAATTCCTTGGAATTCTTTGCTCCCAAGTTCATCCATACATCGTGCACCACGTGACATGAAGGAGTCCCTGGATTGGCATACCGGGGGGCAGACCATGGTACCTGGTGGATCCTCAGGTTGTTGCAGGCAACGATAAAGCCTCGTTCAATGAGAGTCTCAATATCTGGCTTTTTCATACTGAGTCAGGTGTGGACAAATGTGGTGACCTCCCTGATCGCTGTGCGGGCCACATGAATGAATTTACCATCTACAATGAATGGTGGGCAGTGCTGGGGGTGTTCCTTGTTACAATGGGCGATGATGTCCCTGACAAACTGACCTAGGGGGATGCTTGCAGGCTGAGAATTCTTGAGCGCCATCTCCCCATCAAGGGGTACAACAACAGCTTCAATGAGATGAGGCAGGGTATTGTTGTCAATGGAGAGAGGGAGGGAACACTCAAGCCATATGACTAGTGCCCTTTTGTGCTTCCGGGCAATGCTAGAATCTGGGCCTCCTTTGTTGATGATTGGCGTAAGCTCCTCCAGGACTGCATTTCATACCAGGGTGCTCATGTTGGTGATGAGACTCCTGAGACTGACTTCTGCAGCATAAATCGCAAATCGAAGACCGCTATCTTCTTGCTGAGAGAGATGGTCGTCCTGGGGCATGTTTTTCATAGCAATATTGAGGGTAAAAGTTGCAAGGTAGCTCTATTGTCATTCCGGGTAGATACATTTCGGTCAAATCAGAAAATGTACAAAGAATGCCACTGAGTGACCTAGCTGGAGTTGACTTACTGCATAATGACCTTTACCATATGTGAGCTCCTGAATGTGTTGAGAGGCAGTAAGAGGGAGTCAAGTGGCTAAATGGACCGGCCAGTTCTCCTTCTGAATGGTAATCAGCCCAGATGAGAGTGATCCTGTAGAGATGAAAGTGTTGGCAATGCAGGGAAGACTGTCGTTATATACTCACATGGGAGTTAAAAACTAAAAGTCCAAACAATAATTCTGACTGGAACACATCCTGGATATGTTTATATGATCCATAGTAAGGGCCTCAAAAAGAAATGGGAAGATTTGGTGGTCAGGAAAATTTTCTACAGCAGGTGCAAGTGAGGGGGGGAGGAGAGGATTGTTTATGGAATAGCAGTGTGGATAAATTCTGGAGAGCATTGGGGGTGCTCCCAATGGATTCCCAGGTCCTAAAGGCACCTATCCACCACCTAATATCTCTGCCAGAGATCCTGGCTGAATTTAATGTACTTTTTGTAATTAGATTCGGATTAAGGATAGGTTCTTCTAAGAAAATGATGTCCAATATGTGCACAGTAAGCTATGATGTGTGCGGGGTGCAGACATTTGGAGTGACAGCGGACGCAAATAAACATGCAAACAAGCAGATGTGTTGATTTGCATTTGTCATGTGATGAATAACACTCAATTGAAGACCAAGAGTGAATGTAACTGCCACAGATTTGCCCTACAACATACCTTATGCATGAGGTCTACACTGGCACAAAACATTCAAAAGAAACATTGTCAATGCAACACTATATGAGACATGAAATGTGAAACCAGAACACGCAAACAGACACTAGTGTCTGTTTGCGTGACAATACAATTGATAAAACAACACACACATTGAATATCCAAGAAAAGAAGAACAGTGAAAGTATCTTGATATAGGATTACAAACAAGCGATTCAATATATTACTCTCAGAACGAAAAACACACAAAGCGACACAGGTGTCTTTTTGTGCAGGGAGAAATCCAAATCCAGATTAAAGCAATTTTATGTAATTGGGTTGGGGGTAGATGAAACGACCAAACCTTACCAGTAAGGTTGATCAAGATAATAGGCAAGTAGAGTGGATCAAGTAGCTCCTAGCCCGCACTGGTAATGAGTGGGAAAGACCAAGAGGACAAGACTGAGGTCCTCTGGCGGCTCTTGGGCCTTTATATACTGTTACAGACCGTATTGTTTTCCCTTTTATTTCTACTATTTTTCCCGATTTTATACAATGACTTTCGTATTTAGCCCCTATCAATAACTCCTATACCCGAACTCACTAAATACTCAAGTCCCTTCAGAGATCTAGACCCACCGGCCTCATGACAACCTCATGCCATTCCCCTTGACTCATTCATAGTCTAGATCACCTCATGTATGCACAGGTTTCCACATGTTAGTCCAGATCACCTCATGCTTGCCTCATGCCCCTATCTATGACTCGTCTACCTCATGTACTCCTCATGTATAGCTTCTCTTCCATTCTATGGCTGTACTGATACACATGTTATCCTCATGTTAGCCTCACAC
>JBBPSL010000199.1:5251-26782 GCA_038093555.1 Butyriboletus appendiculatus
ATGAATCGATGAAATGCGTTTAAAGTACTGGAAGGAGTGATGAAAATGGGGTCAGTGGGACTCGGACTGGTTACATTGGAGAAGGAGCTCTCTCATTTTTTGGTCTGTCTAGAGGAGACTGGGTAGAGCTCATGGATGCTTCAAGTCGATAAGGAACCGGAGAGGCATGTCGAGAGTGTTCGGCTCTTCCCGAGAACTGTAAAGTTTTGAGATGCCGAGCGCCGGCATCAAACTTTGATAGTCAGCACCAACATCGACCCCATTCGCCATATAACAAAGTCCCTCGCATCCTCCGGTAATCATGGCAAAGGACAAGAGTACGTTCAATTCAATTCGAATAATCCCATTTTACTCATCGACTCCGTATTAGTTGGCGCTACCGGCAAGAAATTCCGCCTCACGCTCGGTCTCCCCGTCGGCGCCGTCCTCAACTGCGCAGACAACAGCGGCGCGAAATCGCTCTTTTTGATCGAACCTTATGGGTTCGGTGCACGTCTTAACAGACTACCAGATGCCGGCGTGGGCGACATGGTCGTCGCCTCCGTGAAGAAGGGAAAGCCAGAACTGAGAAAGAAAAGTGAGTGTCCTGACCGATCACGCACACGCGCGCGCGCGGAGGAGGGCGAAAGGAGCAACCCATGTTTTCCGTATTGGCGTCGGCGACTGACGCGCTCGTCTTGTAGCTATGCCTGTCGTCATCGTCCGTCAACGCAAGTCGTGGCGGCGAAGAGATGGTGTATTCCTCTACTTTGAGGTTCGTGCTTTCTCTGCGAATCCGTTGTCCCGCAGCTGCGTGTCTCCTGACTTTGGTCGTCGGTGCAGGACAACGCCGGTGTCATCGTCAACAACAAGGGTGACATGAAGGGCTCCGTCATCGTCGGCCCTGTAGCAAAAGAATGCGTACGTATCTATATCCTCTTTCATGCGGATCAACTTTTTTTTATTCCACCTCGACAGGCTGATCTCTGGCCTCGTATCGCTGCAAAAGCTGGCACGGTCGTCTGATCGCAGCCTGCTGAGCATTGTGGTCACAAATCGTATCGCATTCACACACTTGTTTCATTCTCATATCATCACCATGTTTTTACATAGCCGCCCGCCCATGTTATGCTATGAATATGACCACAATGTGTACTCAGCCAAGGAACGCAGCCTGGCCTAGCTCGTTGATGACCAGGATTCCTTGTCATATCCACCAAGTAGAGCTCGTGCTGACAGCTAACCTATCACAATCCTCTTTGACAGTCCGTCCCGAGATATGGCGACCTCTCCTTACATCCCCTCGGCCCCCCTAAAATCCCACATTTTGATCGACGCGTCGTGTACAGATGGCTGAGGGCGTTCCCTCATTCTCCTCACCACACTAACACATTCTCTCGATTCGTCACTTGATCCAGAGTCTGATTCAGAATCCTCTGGGTCACTGGCCATGGGAACCACATCGTCGAAATGCCGTGAACCTGAAACCGAGAGCAACAGTGGTTCAAGTGGATGGAACGCGACAGCCCCCACAGCGTCTGCGGGAGCCGGTGTCAACGGTGCAACGATCAGTGTCGGAAAACCACTTGTGGGGGGTCCATCAACCTACCATCGTGTGCGTCGAAAAGCAACGCAGGCCTAGTCTGCCTTGTCTCTTCTCCGACCTCGCCCTCGCCTAGTTCACCACTCTCAACCTCCAGATCATACATTGCAATGTCTCCGAGCTGTCATAGCCGGAACAGCCAAGTAGGTTCACTTCACGCAAAGAAAGGGAGCTTGCATGTCGGGTGGACATACCTGGTTCCCGGAAGCTAACCATCTCCCAGTACCTTCAACATCAAATTGGCTCCGTTGGTTCGTCAGGTTCGTGTGACAAGATCCGTTTGAGACGACCCCTCTCGAGAAACAGCACAAGGGAATTGATGTGTCCCCCCGAAGGTCCCAGCTCCATAACCTGTCACTCCGCCTGAAAGCGGCGTACAGAATATGAGGTCGCGTGGGATTGAACATCAACTGGGAGAGATGCACACAAGGTACCACAAGCAACGTGAACGCGGGGGTGTGGGTGGGTTCCGACTTAAGTTCCAGATGGATGAAAACATGGGTTGGAAATGCCACCTACCTGGGTCACCCCTCCCTTTTCCCATTCTGCCACGCCTCCTGCCGACAACACAGGTTCGAGGGCCGATTCGTTGAACAATGCAATATTGTCAGACACACGTGAAGCTGGAGTAAGACTCCCAGCAGCATAATACTCTGGAGAATAAGAAAACGCGAGCGTAGAGATGATACCTTTCCAAAACACACACCAAACAGACAATTGAGGGAGGGTGCACGGAAAACGCAACGGTATTTGCGTCAAACATGACGCGTAGTCGACGACGGATCGCTCACCTTTCAGTCCGTCTTTACTTTTCTTTGAGGGTGTCGTTAGTAGCCGCTCGCCTTCGCCTGGTCTCTGCACGTCGAATATCTCGATCGCGTCCTCAAATCCACAATATAGCCTAGTGAAGTTTGGCAACGTCAGTTCAGGCGCGACACACCAAACAAATGCCAGGACGTGGGCAGGGAAGCTCCTTTCGCCGTGCGAGAACGAGAGGTGATCACGTACTTTGCGGCGGCGAGATTGAAAGCCAAGCTATGCGGCGCAATGTGTCGTTCGCGGTGGTCGACGATGGAATACGACGCGCGAAGCTGACGCGGAGAGAGTGAGATGAATTTCGTGCATATGCTCTGAATTCTTGTTACGCACCCTGCCGTCTTTACCGTCTAACAACTTGACGGGACAGTCCCTGACGGAAGCGACGAAACAAAAGGCCGGCAAGTTGTGCTGCGACGCACCCGGGTACCACGTAAAATCGACGATCGGGGCGGATTGCGGGAACGTTTTGGCGTGTACTAGGGACAATGATGTGCACGAGGCTGCGATAGAGCATGAGCATGAGGACGGATCCTGAAACGGGTCAAGTTGAGCTCGTTCTGATGCGACACCTACGACTTCCACTTCCTTCGTGTTTATGACTGTAATCGTCAGTCCCAATCCTAGACCGGAGGAAAGAAGGGGACGCGCACGTTGCGAACATTTGGAACGTTCTATTTTCGCACTGGACCATCAAGCTGGACCCGTCTCCACACCTTCATCACACGACCCCCCGGGGAGTTTGTACTTGTCAGCGGGATACGGCCGGTCGCAGCGTTGGGGGAACGTTCACCATTTCGCTGTCCGAGGAAAGTTTTCTGGGAGATCAGGATCATGCTCGAGCGTGGTACGTGACAATAAGGATGGGGTGGAAGTGCTGGCGACTTGATACGACGGGGGATGCCACGTTGGGTGTTCAGATGGTTGACTTGTAGAGGATTCAGGTATATCCATGTTCATAGCAGGGATGGGAACAATTTTAGAGTGCGAGGCAGTGCTGGGTGAGAATGAAAGATTTTCAGTGACTTGTGACCGGATTCATGTACATGATTTATCTTGCACGGAAACACCCGGGAAGTCGGAGACCTGACATGGTCACTTGAAGTCGCGCTACTCGCGTACTGTACTATCGACGCGCGGTTGCCTTTGACCAACTCCTGCCACCGTCTTGCCCGCGTTTCGTGCCTCTGGGACACGCTCACCCATTTTTGCATGGTATCCGTCACTCCATTTCGTCCGATATCGTCTTGACGCAACCATATAATCATGTAAGCAATCTCCTCGTATGCAACTGACGTTTCCGGCGGGCTCTCGCCACGTCGACGGGGTGGATCCACTGGCACGGGCTCTATGGGCCGCTTGGGCCGCTTGGTAAGTGGTGTGGCGGTAAGTAAGTAAGTTCGTCCCGTTCTGACACAAAATTGCCTGAGCCAGCAGTTTCGGCGTGATTCAGCTGGCGCTGCTCGTTGTACCGTCCGTACCACCTCGTCCGGGACGTTCTTTTCCGTACGGACACCTTCAGTCGTCCTAGGTGTGTTTTTGCTGACTCTGTCGCGCCAGTCGTTCTAAGGTTCTCCAGACGCCACTGTCTTGCCCCTAGAAGGCTTGCAGGCTCGCTTCTCTCCCCTCGAGCCGACGTTCGGGGGATCGTCTGTCTGTCATGCAAGCTTGTAAGGCTTTCACACCAGCTTAGGCAAGTAAGCATGGCACGTCACTGATCCGTTGATCTCCCTAATCCGACCCGTCCTCAACCGTAAATTAGATTAATATCGGAAAACTAATGAATATTTGAATCGCACTTGGCTGCATATATAACGGGGCCGACCGTTTAGTGTGTTGCATGATATCCTTCTCCGCGAACTTCCAGCATTCGGAATTCGAAGCACGCCCATCGAGACACACTGCATAATGATGCTGACCATCGGGCAATTGGCATCTGGGACAACGTTCCTCGCTGTCGCCGTCGCAGCCGTCGTGTATTATGCAGGACGACAGAGTCGAGTGAAATATCCACCAGGTCCTAAACCCGAATTTTTCTTTGGAAATGCACGTCAAGTCCCAACATCCATGCAGTGGCTGAGGTTCGCGGAATGGTCAGAGCAGTATGGTATGCCCCCGCCCTACGTGGCGTAATCGATAACTGATTTTTGTGCATCTTATCTTTGCAAGGGGGGCTTATTTTCTTCAGGGTGTTGCATATGCCGTACATTGTTATCAATGATGACAGAGTTTGCTATGACCTGCTTGAGAAGCGCTCCAACATATACAGCGACCGCCCGAGGAACACGATGGCTAAGGATCTGTGAGTATATAATAGCCCAAATAGCCAGGGTTCTCATCGAATGCATAGGATGGGATGGGGATTCACGACACTGTAAGCAAAGGTTCTTTCGCTACCAGTTTTCCTGTCATCTTCATCATCGACAGGATGAAGCCATATGGTGAAGCTTGGCGACAGCACCGGAAGTTATTGCATCAGTTTCTAAACGTGCGAGACCAGCAGACGAATCGAAATCTCCAACGCCGAGCAGTCCACGAATTTCTCAAGCGACTCGGAGCGAATTCAACAAACTTCCTAGACCAGATAAAGCAGTGAGTTGCGATTCCCGTTTAGATTCACGCTTTGGATTTTCATTCAGAACTGCACGCTGATGAATGACTCCCAAGTTTGGCAGGTTCAATCATCATGAAGGTTTGTAACGGTTGTGGTGTTGGAATCAAAGTACTTCCTCACTACCTTTTTTTTTAAAAATATTAGATTGCTTATGGATATGAGCTCGTTCCGTCTGACGATTATTATGTGTCGCTGGTGGAACATGCCGTCGAGGGTCTGATGGCTACGTTTGGCGTGGGGTTCATGGTGAGTGAGACACGATCTCAGACGTTATTAGTGATTATAATGTCCTGAAACGTAGGTTGATTTACTTCCAATCCGTACGTCTCACGGACAGTCATCAACTGCCTTTCAATCATTTTTCTAGTCAAATATGTCCCTGCATGGATGCCAGGGGCAACCTTTCAACAGCTGGCATCAGAGTGGCTGAAGTCAGTGACCGCCATGGTCAACATGCCGTGGGATGACGTGATGCGGAAATACGTGCGTATTCACTACCTTTCTGGGAGTTTATTTCTTGATTTGTGCCACCAGAGAAATGGGGTATCTCCCAGATGCTATTCTTGCGTGATGATCGACGAAAACGGAGGTACGAGTTGCGATTTACAAACTACGTTGCTTATCAAGGAAACCGCGGCAACACTCTATGCGGGTGAGCTCTTTCTTCGTCGATCGATCGTTGGTGTTTGATCCCGTTATCCCAGCTGGAGCAGACTCCGCAAGCTCTGTCATATCTTCCTTCGTCCTTGCCATGACACTGCGCCCTGAGATATTTTCAGAAGCGCAAGCCGAGATTGATCTGGTGATTGGTCGGGATCGTCTCCCCGAACTGTATGACCGGGAAAAGCTTCCGTTCCTGGAGTGCATTATCAAGGAGGTGTATCGTTGGAACCCACCTGCCCCCATTGGTGCAGCTCACAGGTTGATGGAGGACGACTTTTATAACGGTTATCTGATCCCGAAAGGCAAGGTCTTGGAAAATCAAGGTCGTGTATGCATGCTCATTGACGACCTCGACAGGGACTACCGTTATCGCCAACATATGGGCAATGACCCACGATCCACGCGTGTACCCCAATCCAACAAAGTTCGATCCCCACCGCTTCGCTGGCGAACGTCCGTGTCCAGATCCCAGATTGTTTGTCTTTGGCTTTGGACGGCGTCGGTAAGACATGCGCTTCCGTTCTGTCAAAGCATCTCACGACGGGATGAACCTAGCTGCATTGGTGAAGGCTTTGCGGACAGCCTCGTGTTCCTCGCGCTCTCTTCGATTGTCTCGTGTTTCAACATCAGGAGGGCGATCGTGGACGGCAAAGAGATCGAGCCGCGCGTGAGCTATCCTTATTTCGTCGGGCACCCAGCCCCATTCGACACGCGGATAGACATAAGAGACAGTGTCTCTCAAGCGCTGGTCGACGCTGCGGTAGAGGCCGAGGTAGAGGAACTCTAAAGCAGACTCCATTCGATCCTGTAGTACGTGGTGGTGCTTGATTCGAGCACACATCTGATCCGTTCTCGATCGGCGTACGTTTCTACATCGCCCTGTCTCCCAACACCCTTCCTCACGCGCGTTTCGTACAAAGAACGGATCGATACATTTCATATCTAGACTTGCTCGCTTACTATGACCAGGAAAAGTGACCTCGAAACCGTAGAGACGAGATCGAACCCCTGTTAGTCAGAGAAAAATTACAAGCTAGTAATCTATGTACAACTTTTAAAAAGATGGGAGCCTCCTCCGGACGTGCAAGCTATCGACGCAGCTGTCATCTGCCAATCACGACCTTACTCTCTGCACGAGCCTTGGTCACAACACAACTATCAGAAAACGCGGCCGTGCACACTTTGTGCCAAGTACGAGTACCATCCTCGTTGGGCGTCACCACGATCCCATAATGAAAAGAGTTGTCCGCCTTGGATCTGCAAAGCAGCACGGTCACTCTCTGGTCAAAGAGACTCGCGTCTCCGAGCCTATTGGGCGGAGGCCTACTAGTCCTGGAAGGTGGGTTCTGGAGGATATATGAAATCTCCTCCACACTAGTGCCACTGCCGCGCGTGCTCTTCTCGAGTAGTAACGGCTCGAGCAACGTCCTGTTCGCCGCCAGACTTCTCTCAGCCCTCCCGACGGCGCTCGCATAATGCGCAGACCGCTCAACCTTGGAAAAGTCGTCCGTGAGCTTGGCATACTGTGAGAAAGCAGCGATAGAGGGCCAAGCCCGAACGTGGGTGTTGGGTACTACGTCTGCGTGGGAGTTCTCTGGCTTCGTAACCACCACTTCCCAGAGTGGTGCATTATAGACGACGGTGGTAGCGCGTGGCGGCTCCCCGCCAACAACGACGAGCGCATTCGTCGAAGGATGGATATCTGTCTCGTAGGATGGATGTTCCGTGGGCCGATCGAGCATGATCATTCCAGACCAATGAACCTCATCGTGGACGTCGTCCACAGGAGGAAGCATGTTGAACATGAGGGTGTCAAGAACGTCCTTTGGTGGCATCAACGTCATGAGATCCAGCAATGCTTGCTCGAGAGTGGTATTGTAATCCACTTTCAATTCACCATATGGTTGAGCAAGGACACCAAGGATGCCATAAACCTTGTCGTGAATGTGACGGCTGCTACAGCCACGTCTGCTAGTCTGCATCAGCGCGCGCTGGGTATTGGACCTCGATAAGGGTGACAGCGCATTGACTACATCCTGGATTGAAAGGTGGGGATCGTTCGGTGGCGATGGAGGCGATTGATGGGGGGAGGTGAGGTACGGGGACATCATCAAGATGGAGAGATAGATTTCGTCCCGTGCGAGAACATGATCTCCAGAGACGAAGAGCAGCACTTTAGGCAGCTGAAGCTCCTGAAACGTCCACACTCGCTCGAACCAATCGCACACCCAAGCTTTACGGCCATCATCATATGTGGAAGTGATCTCCACAAATCGGTCCTTGGGTGATAGCGTCCCAAAGGCGATAGCGCCAGCACTCTTGGAGTATATGGTCCCCATGAATGGAACTTGTTCCTTCTTTTCATCGTCATGCTGTTGATGAATGCAAGCGGCGTCAATCCATACGTATTCTGCACCGCGAGGTTCAACAATCTGACGAGTCTTCTTGAACATAACATTGAACCGGTGTTCGCTCGAGAACGACGTCGACATCCAAGAAACTCCTTTCAGGGGGATCATGGTTTCCCCTTCTGTGTCCCATATGTGGGTAATCGTCCAGACCTTGTCCCACCGTATGGTATCTACCACATGCCAACGCACGGTTCGTGTTTTCAAGTGAATTAAGCGAATCCTGTCAGGCACCATTTAATGTCTGCCAGTGCGGAGTTATTGAATTCTGATAACCTGAGCGGATATGAATATGACTTGGAATGACTACTTTGTGATAAAACAAACCTGGAGTGATAGGCGGAGGCGAGGCGCAGATCAGGGAACTATGTACAGTAGGATCGATGAAAAGAGAGGGCCGTGAGGCACCAAAGGACGGAACGAAATGACCAGCGATGAAGCAAGACCGAGCGACTGTGGATCAAGATAATGGGGTCGAAGATGCAGAGCGACACCAGAAGGGAGGAATAGGTCCACGAACCCGGTGACCGCGAACTGACAAACGACCGGCGCGCGATAAGGTGGGAACCGAGAGCACGAGACGCGCTTTGCCCTTACCCCCATGTCTGCAAGCGTTTGTCTGCCAGAGCGTCTATCAGGCATGATTTGTCGCGTCAATGGTTATTATTAGAATGGAAAAGGTTAGCGGAAGCATACGAGGTAACAAAGTCGCGTCTACCGACTCGAAAATCATTATAATATGGCGTCGACCTGCGACGTACGGTCGAAGCCTTGCCTGCGAGATTTTATGTGACCTCGAACCTAATTTAGGTCCCGATTTGCAGTAGTGCATGAGTGGCGCTGCTAAGCAGCTAAAGCCTTGGATTCTATACATAGGGCCTCGCTGAATACGGACGTACAGCACAGCTTGCACAAGTTACCGAAGACTTATCCGAATTCAAGTTGTTCATCAGGTTGAGACCTTAGAAGGACAATACGTATCTTCATCATGTTTATATCGTGAAGGCTCTAGTTATCAAATCTCGAGGGCACAAGTATGGAAGCTCGGGCGTTGAGTAGGTAAGTGCCAGACAAACGGGTACCAGTACATGTCTAGTGCGTGACGCATTGATACGCACATTATTTTTTATATTTAGCGTGGTGCGACCATATCCTTCGTCGGGAGGCATAACACGGCAATAGTAGATATGAAGAGGCCACTGCCAGCCAGGTACAATACTGCGTTGCTCCCATTGGTGCTGCTAAATAGCTGCGCGGCTATCAGTGGTCCAGAAATCCCAAGAATATTTCCAAAGAACGAGGCCAAGCCAGTTGCAGTTCCCCGGACTGCGGTGGGGAACGCCTCGGGAGTCCAACCGAAGAGCTACGATGGTATCTTTCAGCGGACAAGTGGAAAGAGCAACAGAACACTGCTCACTGCTGCATTGAAAAGGCTCTGGCAAAAGTACTCCAACATGTTGAAGCCGATATGGCTCGCCTGTGTGTTGACGACACTGTAGAGGAAGAGAGATATGCCCATGACCATAGACGAGAATACAAGAGTCCATTTTCGCCCAACCATAGGTGCACGGACCAAAAAGACAGATAGAATGACAGCGGCAATCCCAGGGGTGTAAATGATCAAGTAGTCAATGTATGTTTGCTCTAGAGTGACGCTGATCGCACTGTTCTTCCGTTGCAAGATTGTAGGCAAGTATGCGCCGGCAATCCCGAAGCCTATGAACCCACAGTGAGACAAGGAAGTGATGAGGGTGAATGTCTCTTACCCCAGTAGTCAAACATCCAGGTAATCCATACAAGGATCGTGATTCGTGCCATTCTCCAGCTCACAAACAGCAGTCGAAGTCGGGAGACCTCGTTAATAAATCGCTTAGAAAAACCCATTTCTTGCGCGACTGGAGTCTCCCCGCACTGCTCGTAAAGTGATTCCACGGTGAGGTCAGAGGAGCGCCTGTTGAAGGCAGCAATCTTGTGGACGACCTCAACCGCACCCTTGTCATTCCCTTTTGATAGGAGGAATTTTGGGGATTCATAAAAAGGAAAGAGGAAAAATCGAATGATAAAAACCCCAAGCGTGATCGAAGCGACCGTGAAAAACAGGTATCGCCATCCCATATTGCCGTCCCTTGAACAACAAGGTGCGACACCTCCCGTCAACTGACAGGACACCAAGTTCGTCGAACAAGAGTAAGTGGGTATCAGCCCAAAACCGATGAGGCTGCACATCACAACCCCCAGTGGCTGGAAGATCGAGAGCGCTGCGAGGAGATAAAACCGATCCTGGACAAAGGTCAGTCAACGTTTACACTCCGATTGTGAGAACCAGTACCTGTGGAAGATATTCGGCAGTGACTTGATCGCAAGGAAGAGTGAGCATTGTGAATAACCTGCGCAGTGATGAGGGGTGCTTACTAGTCGAGTCAATAGGTATGTTGCCACCGATACCAAATCCGGTGAATGCTATGAAGACTAGCAGGCTGTTGTATGAAGACAAGGCACCAAGACACATGCCAAACACGCCAGCGATCAAAGAAGTACCAAGGAACGCCACTCTCCGACCTGGGCCAAAGGCGTCAGCAATCGGAATACCAGGCGAAGATGTGCGAGTTTCCAACGAACCTACAACATCAACCAACACTCCCCACACGAATGCGCCAGCGGTTACGCCCGCTGTGAAGGCAGCGGCAATGTTTCCAAATTCCTTATCAGAAAATCCAAGTTCACGCTGTATGTTCGACGACGCGAGTCCGAATGCCTGTGCCCACATGACATCCAAGAAAAATCCCGTGCCGCAGATCGCCCAAATCAACCTAGCATTTTGTCAAATAATCAAAATGTGATCGTGATAAAACTAAAGGGGGAGTAGTACGCACCATTGATAGCGGTCCATGCCATGCCGATTTAACTCCTGATCGATGATTGATGATTTGGTTGGAGATTGTAAGGGGATTGACCCGTCCTCGACGGACTCGTCTACTGCGATTTTCTTGGCCATCTGAGATATCGACCTGAAAGAATGGACAGGATACTGTTGACTTCGAGGAGAAGAGGTCCCTGGATTTATATATCACGAATATGAACGTCTTTCCCATGCAGTTTGAACCTGTGGAGATAAGCAGCTGACAGGCTGTCTGTCACAAAATGGGGTTTTAGGTACCGGCTGTAACGTTCTGTTCCAGAAAGCTTGCGTGTAACAAAGTTGGAACGTGGAACGTGAGTGTAGTACCTTGTGATCATTGCGAATGTATGGGGAAATAAAGTTGGAACGTTGGAACGTGGAACTTGAGCACTTGAGCGCCGAGTTTGTCGCACCTTGTGGCCATTGTGAATGTGCGTGGAGTAAAGTTGGAACGTGGTATGTGAGCGCCTCGAAGTGAAGACCTTTGTCACCGGTCGCCTCAAGGTATGGAAGGTTTCTGACAAGGGCGGCCAATTCCCACGCGTCGTCGACGATGACAATGTATTGAGCTCACTCTTTCGGACAGACCACTTAGTTCGCTACATCACTGATGCGGCAGTCCCCCAGGTCATATCTCGCTCAATCATTACCCCGAATGGGGTGGACCCTTACCCCAGGCCCTGGGTCCGTCTGTCGGGTCTGAATGATAAGCAGGCCCATGTGCAAACAGTGCAAGGCAATGTATAACGTTCTCGCTGCTTGACAGCTACCACAACATCTCCATTTAAAGACAGCGGGCAACGTTCTCGCTCCACGACTACCACAGCATCCCCAAAGACAGGTGTAACGTTCTCGCTTTACGACTCTGTGATTGGAGGACGGCTAGGTTGGCAACACCCATCTTGTCTCAGTATGGCGTCTTTGTTCGTATCTAACGCCTGGCTGCTTGTTTCCGTTGTCGCTGGTTCTGTGACGTGGGTTGCAAAGAGGTTCTTCGTATCGCATCCTCTGGACAAGATTCGAGGCCCAAGATCCGAGCGATGGATCCAAGGCATTCAATTTCTGAGATGCCTTTGGATCGATGTGGATTTACTTACTGCCTTGGTCAGGGAACCGGCCGCAAATGTGGCATCCAACCAAAGGTGTTAAAATTATGGAAGACATTACGAAAGAATACGGCGGCGTGGTGAGACTCAATGGTGTTTTCGGGGTATGTATGAACTGTTTGTGATATTAGTCGTTGGCAAGCTATCCTAACTCGAGGCGGAGGCGCGAGAGTTATTCGTGTCAGATCCTCTGGCATTGCAATCGATCTCCGCCAACAACGTATCCGTATGGCAACTGCCCTCCGAGGTCGTTGCGTGAGTGGTCACAATGTGCAGATCTGAAGTTCACTACAACCTTACTTTATACAGCACGACTCTTTCGCCCTGCTAACAATGGCGCGTCAACAGGAGAGGTTCGTCGCAAGCACCGTGAGGAGCTCAACCCGGTGTTTTCACAGTCACATTTACCACCTTTTAGTCCAGACAAATCCTAGAGAGGTTGATAGGTTACGCGAGTTTCTTGGAACTTGTTGGATAAGCTGGTCTTGGCATGTTTGCGACTCCAATTCACCCAGCGCCACCTTGACACACCAACTGATAGGATACAGTTTCGACAAATTCACTGACGATATGTCCAGTTCCGTCTCTCCAGTTCGTTTCTAATATTAACCCAATTCAGTACCCAGCTGTTCCAGCATACAGTGGCCAGGACGTTGGCCCCGTTATTTCCTCTACCGGTTCGTCGTTTTTTGGGCACGCACTATCCCATCCAGGTCCCTACAAGAATTGGTCTACCTTGTCCGCGTGATGGACAAAAGCTCGAAGAAACTGCTTTCATCGAGAAAAGTCACACTGCCTGATCTAACTACAGAACAGATGAGGCTCGAGAAAGATCTCATGACTGCATTGCGTTCGGACCTGTCGACACCACCTCTTCTGCCCTCTCCCGATTGCTCCATGTGCCAGCACATGATGCAAGATCGGATCTGCAAGGAACATCACCCTCGTGAACAAAGCGCAACGGAAGAATTAGAATTCAAAACACTGACCAATTTGACGCCTTTATCGGCGAGGTGTTACGCCTGTAAGTCGTATTGATTTTCTCAAACAGGAGTGTGCTCAAACAAAATCAGGCACGCCGCAGTGCCTATTGTACTGAGATAACAAGGAGCCCGCGTTTGACTTCATGGGCGGTTGACCCTTACCTCCATTTAGTGCCATCAAAGATACCGTTTTGCCTTTGGAATGGGACGAGGAGGCCATAAGACCTTCCAGGTGCATGTACCAGCTGGGACAACCGTGTTTGCGAGTATCTTGATGCCCAACATGTCCGCTCAAATCTGGGGTGAGGATGTACTGGAGTTCAAACCGGAACGCTGGCTATCTCCGTTGTCCGACACGGTGATGTCAAGCTTGCCTGGCATTTATTCCCACATGTAAGTGTTTCGGATTTTATCTTACGCGAGTCATCTAACATTATGCCCTGTTTCGTGAAGGATGACTTTTGGGGTGCGAACTCTGCATGTATGACTCTATTTGCTCTCCGTCGCGCCACGCTAATCTCTCATGATAGGGGGTATGTATTGCCATGAAACATCCGCACCTCATATCTGATCAACTGGTTCAGCTTCCAATTTGGTTTGCTGGAACTTAGTACGTTCCTTTCATCTTGTGTTGTGCTGGCGTCATGACACTTGTATTCAGAGGTGGTGATCTTACTTCTCCTGAGTACCTTCAAATTCTCGTTGGCAGATGGGGAGATAGTATGGCGTTCGTCTGGTCTCCAGTTTCCGAGCGTCGCAGAGACGGGGTCACTCGCCTTGCCTCTGAAGGTTGAGGCGCTGTGAACCGTCGATACAACTTTTTGTGGAGAAACATATTTGCGGAGCATCATTCGAGAAGTTCGTGTTTGATTCTTATGTACATAACGGATTTAGCTTGATCGAGAGCGCACAAGGTTTTTGTTTTGTTTTGTTTATGCGCGAGCGAGCAGCCAAATCGTAAGATATCTAGTTGCTCTGAGCTGGAAAGGATCACAGTAGCTGGAAGAGAAGGATGATCGAGTAGCCAGATGTAACAAGAGCACCGGAGTTTGCATTCATAACATCAGGTACACGAAAGTCAGCCCTGATGTATGGCTTCACGGAGGAGTGCTTCTCTAGCACGAGAACGAATGGTGATGTTGTGCTGGAATACCTTCGGGCGTCTGTACAACATCGTCGACGTCAGTACTCCATCCATGCCGAGACACAACTTCGCTTACGCCGTGAAACTGCCTTCGTATCTCGGGTCGGATGCACCATCCTCCTTTACTTGCTCAGATCCCTTGCCAGAGATTGTCAGCGTAGCAAGGATTTGCACGACGCAAGCCCAGAGCATGTTATCTGCATACACTCGTCCTGGGCAAACGCTGTACAGTGGTGTTTTGCAATGTCAGTGAAATGAATATTTTGCACTGGCTACTACTCGCCGTCTTCCGAAGCCAAAGTTTCCATACAGAAAACCACTACTGATGCGAGATTCTGGAGATACCTCTCCGTCTGGAAGTAGGTGTCTCTCGGGCTCGAATGATTCTGGATCTTCGCATGCGCGCGATACCGCCCTAGGTGTGCATCATATGATTCATATAAAGGGATCAAAGCGATGATGGAGCCCCAACGTACCACGTATTGAATCTAACGAGTGATCCTGCAACCGGGAATATTAGCAGAGTTGATATGTGTCATCGCACGTAGGCCGACCTTTGGGGATGTAGTAGTCTTCGAATATGTCATCCTCGGTTGTATAGTGTGCGACACCTCTCGAGGGTTCAATCCTGGTGGAGTCCAGAAAAGAGGCCTTCGACTCACCTGCGGGTGAGGTTGGGTGCCACCGGAAGCATTCGCTGATAATGGCCTCGATATACGGGAGTGACGGACGGTCTTCGAATGTCGGGAGCCTGTCCGGGCCTACAACACGGTCAAGCTCCTCTCGAGCGATTTTCTGCTTTTCGGGGAACATGAACATCGTCAGCAAAAACGTCTGTAGTGTAGCGGCGATCTAACATGACAATTCATTAGCAGAACTGTATGCACAGTGGCATTTAGTTACATTATCAATCGCAGCTGGCGGTACCACAGTAAGCCTACAAACATATTGAAGTGAAAGGGACCTACAAATGTAGATTGTCGCAGCGACGTTTTTCAATGTAAGCTCTGATGCGCGTGTCTTGGATTCTTCCTGAGTCCTCAGCACAGTGTCCATACCAGAATGTTTTTCAGATGCGGATCCCTTAATGCTCGGTTGAGCTTGAAACATCATCGCGACGGGGTCACGAGCGCACCAGATCCTGCTTCAAGGTCTCGTATGGTATATCTTTCACCATCGAGACCAATCTCTGGCTGGATGACGTGCCAAGCATAAACCCTGGAATATAGTCGACTGGAAGATGCAGAGAGGGATTGATGGTTCACCATTCACCACACTAGAGGCAGAGAACCTACAAATCGGAAATTTGTGGATCAAGGAAGCCATCTCCGGTGACGTTCGCCCAACGAGTGAGGACGATGCATGTTCCAGAGTAGCGTTGATGACGACGTCATCATGCTGAGCCTTGTAGCCGTACGTGAATTCCAGGGCTATAGCTGCGGCAAACCTGTGTATCCGGTGAGTACGTTCTGGAAGTACGTAAATGAATCTCACTGTTTCAACGATTCTCCTAAATTCTCTGGTGCAACCGTATCAAGAAGGAGAACCAATGACTTTGCCTTGTCCATGAAAAGTTCTTTATGTTCCTCAATCACCTCAGGGTGCATCGCTTGATGAAGGAGGATTCTGTATACCAATCAAAACTCGATGGTGTACTAAAAGTGATTCTGATGACCTGTGTTGACGCCATTCGGAGCCGTATGGGATCATTGCTGTATGGAAGTCGACCCCGAACCTACAACGTCCTAAATTTCCTGTGCTGCCCGAAGAACGGAAAGAATGCACCGCTTGAAGAAACGAAAATGAAATCGGGAAGCGTAAACGGCTGAACGGGATCCCTCCGTCAGAACCTTCAATTTTGTCTCATTGCTGAGGACGACGACATGATCGCCGAGTATACGTGTGTGAACGATATCGCCTATGCACATGTGAACAAGGAACGATAATCACCAGGGATCTACACACCATACGTCTTTGCCCACTTTGTGTAGGCCAGATAAGGTGATGCAAAGTCAAAGCTGATCGCGCTCCCAATAATTGGTATGTTTCGAGTCCACGGGCCCGGAGGATAAGGCTTGTGGTGTGTTTTGCGCTCGCGTAACCATATCGAAAACACAGCAGCGAGTGCTACAGCACCAAAAACTGGGAGAAAACCCAGGTTCACGAGTCGCATCATGGTGGCTCTCCGACTCCGCGTTCACTGTAAATGTGTTACTACTGGCCAACTGGATAGACTGTAAAACGATCGAGAACCCACACTAATTCGGTTCCACGAATGCTGCTCAGCAATTGTGATCAATCTCAGCATGATCATGATAAGACGGGCAACCTCGTGTGCAGTCTATTGAAGTGCCGCGGCGCTTGAAGCTTGAAGCTTGGACTTCCATGGCTTCAATACAGCACTGAGCACACCTGGAATACAGTATAGTATAGAGACAACCGGAGCTGAACTTGTCACGTGTGACTGCTTGGTTCAAAGGGCTGCAGCGTCGTGCCAGTCCGACGTGCTCAGATCAGCTACATGGACTCCAAAAATAGCAAGCGGCCTAGAGATTCGAGAATTCGAAGGGGTCCGGCAGTAAGCGCCAATGTTTATGTAAACGTCAGCGACTGGAGAAGAACGACGCCAGCCAGCATGACATAGCCCCGCAGCCCAGAAAACCCATACAGGACGACCCCGGGTTAACAGCAACGACTTTTGGTCCTGGAAGGTGTTGAGGCTCTACATGGGAACTGACACGTAATTCCAGGACTTTCAGCTTTGCGGCCCATGGTGTTCCATGGGATAGTTTTCGACGAGCCGGATTCGCAATCTTACCCCATGTGCTTTCTTCAGACTCTTCTGCAAACAACTTTCGAGCCTAAGCCTGACTTCAAGTAGGTTTTTATGCGATATTTCGTCCGTTGGCTCACCTATCGTGAACTCGGCTTGTATCCACAATGGTCCAGCTTTCCACGGATAATGCCTGTGGCAGCCTGTCTACCAAAGATACGGACGGCTGTGAAACCAGCGCTACATTTCTTGAAGCGTCAACCCTCCTCGGACGTCCTCCTTCTAATGGACACCCACAGTGACCGCACCACTGGTCATGTTGTACATGATCATTAAGAGCATGGAGATTCTTGGTTTGACCAGGCAGACATTGTAAGTCACTGTGTGCTTTGTCCTGCAATGTAAGCCTTAGCGTCTGCATACTAGGTGTTGCGCCATTATGTTGACCCAGATATATGGAAGCGACTCCATACGATTTCGGGAACCGAGGGGCTGATCCTATTGACATATGGGTCGGCATTCGCAGTCACGGCGCACTTTCTTGGAGGTGTCCTCCCTATTGCTGAAAGGTAGGGTTGGATTGGGTCCCTCAGGTTGTTTGACGCTCATCCACCGCCGGCAGCCATGGTTTGGACTTCGTCATTGGATTCTCTGGTCAATCTATTCAACCGTCCATCGTAATGCCGTTCGTCTCAACCATAATCCGCCAGGTTTACATTCTTTGCAAACATATTGAACAAGTGCTGCGGGAGTGCTTACCTGGGCAATGGAGTTTGCCGTCCCACACTCCGATTAACTTGGTGGCCAAGGCTAGCGATGGCACCATAATTAGCTGCAGGTATGTCGTGTCTACCCCTACAGGAAGAGTCTGGGGTATGGAACACTGCTGTGGTAACAATGCCCGCCAGGCTGGACCTGGGACAGTGGGACAGGCTGGGAGCATCAAGTCAAACATACCTACATGGCAAAAAATCAACAGTTTGCTAAATTCTCCTGTACCAAGTATCAGTGGACGTCTGGCTGGATTCTCGACCGGAGTTCTTGAAACCGATCTCTGACGTGCCTCCGCTGTTTTTACTATCATGATTTTCCCCTCTCGCCTGCAGATGAGAAATACACATCATGGGCGAAGCCTCGGGGGTAGTCAATGCGTTGTGGATGCACGCAGATTCGCTTTTGGGCATCCTTTGCCCCTGGCTACCCTTGACACCCAGCACATGCTGTGACACGCACACCTTTACTGCGTATTTTATAATATATTCAGCATTGTATTGGATATGTTTCCTCCTGGCGTCCCTAGACCCGAGTGGTACTCGCCCCAAGGTGTTACATACGACTAGGCGAGTACCTTTATTGTTCGTAGCTGGAGTGGGATTATGTGTTAAACTGACAGGACCGAGGCCTTGGATTTGTATACTGCCACTTGCTTCATGATCACAGGGCTCAGCGGCATCACCAATCAAGAACGATTCAGACACTTTCTGTCCGTGTGTTTGCTTCCCTCGTGGTACGTAGTCCTCCGGGGGAAGTCCCGGTCAACCTCGTCCCCCGTCAGCTCCTTTTACCGTTGGGATTCACGCAAAAGATGGCACTCCATTTCTGATAGAGTCCCAAACGGGGTGTCGGAGCAGCCCTGAGCTCGCCAGCTACACATGGCGTTGAGCCCGAGGAGGCGTTCAGGCATCCTTCTCCCCCGGTCCCGAAGTTCTTCGACAGCGCCGTCCTCGCGGAGTATCGTGATTGACATTCGCCTGACAATAGGTCTGGAGTCTTAGGTTATGTTATGTTCAGGTGAGCGATGTCATTCAGTGAGCCATGATCAAGGCAGTTTTTGCTTTTCTGACTTGACAAGTCCACGGATCCTCAGATATGTGGGCGAATGGCTGCGTTGACCATATTTCTCGACGTTTCGTGTTTGCCGCGCAAGCGGTAACGTATTGCAGACATTCGTACGTTCTTCAAATCGTTGCCTCGTTAGTGTTGCTATACAAACAAGCATATCTATCGCTACAGATGGACTGTTCTCTGATCAAATAGCATTCGACTGGAGAAGAGGATCTAGTTCAGAATGATCATCATGGGTATGGTCGCCGCCTCGCTGGTCCGTATCTGGCACGGTCCATACACAGACTGGCAGGCGAACAAGTGCCAATACCAGGAACGCTGCCACGGCATATCCCACAGACAGCCACAGTATTGCAGATGGCATGAATGACACCGTGAGAGCATACACTGTTCCATAAATAGCAGGCCCGATGATACGGCCACTATTCACGGCGTCAGGGTTTTTGGTACAGGTGAAACGAAGGGGACCCACCCTAAAACGTACACAACACCCAACGCGCCGAACAGACGCCCGCTGTCATCCTCGCCTGATAAGCCAGCATGACAGATCGTCGCCACACTCTGTATGGCGGGCAAGAATGCATGTCCAAAGGTACTGATGACGAAGCAAATGGTGAAGGTGAACCCTGTGGGAGCGATGCCCATCAAAGCATAACCGATAGTGAAAACTATGCTGGATGCTCTGGAGAGATGAAGGTCGAATAGTGTACTCTGCCTCGTTTCATCCGCATGCCACATACTAGCGAGTACGCGCTTGCATGTACTGATGATGGCTTACCAGCTCTTAAGTCGCTGTCAACGGTTGCTTCTGACAGAGCGACTCACCAGGGAGAATGACCATGAGGAAAATAACGGTTGACATTCCTGATGCACTAATGAAGTAGCCAAGCTGGTCGAAAGGTTAGCGAGCGAGCGGTAACGGCAACAACAATGAAAAGCCATACGTCAAGAGACGACCATCTAAAGGTGTACAAAGCATATTGGTAGACGCTATTCGCGGACCCCTGTGTTTTCTATGAGTTAGGTATGTGGCAAATTATGTGGCAGATTTCACCATTATAGCATTCACCAGCCCCGCCGAGATCGCCAACCAAGTCAGATTCCAGTCCTTCTGCCGCGAGTTTGGTATGGACTTTGGTGTCAGAACGTTTAATGGGAATGAATCCCAGAATGACTTGATGAAGGCCATGATCTGCCGTCGGAATGGACCAACGTTGGGGTCGGCAGCCGATGCGAGCTCGTCGGCATATCGGTCACGCGCATGAATTAACCTGGCATTGGCGATGGATTCTGGCATTGCGCACCACGCGAGAAGAGCATATGCAAGGTGCATTACGGTTGCAGCGTAGAAGGCCGCCATGACACTGCCTGTTCGATGATTGAGGAAACCTCCCAGGACAGGGCCGATTGCCCCGCCGGCATAGAAAATGCCGATTAACAAAGAGAAGTTTCGAGCACTGGAGGCCAAGTAAGTCAATCCTTCACAGCGCTCTGCCGAGGATAGCTACCTACAGATCGGGTGGTTCCGAGACATCACGCGTGTACGATGTCTCCGCAGCCATGACAGATGAAGGAGCTGAATGACGGTTTGGTCACGAAAAACGATACCATAGCGTGGTGGCTTACCTCCCATGATACCTTCCATTACAGAAGAAATGACCAGAAACCAGTATTTTCCGGGAAGTATATCGGAGAAGAGAAAGACGACAAACGTCAAGAAGTCAGACAATAGTGGCCCGAATATGATTATTCCCATGGTACGCGTGCGACCATAGCGATCCAGAAACTGACCACCAAAAGTCCACATAAAAGGGGATAATACGAGAACAAGTACGCACCCCACCCCACCAGCCGGTCGTGAGGCATGACAGGACGCCGCCAATGATCGCGATGACTACAAGTTGTACACTTAGTGACGAGGTCATAGGTGCGACCCGCACGACATACCCGCACTAAGCTTCGCAATCTCTGCCTGGGCATGTGGATCACTTGCACAGTCTCTTGATTGTATGGATGGGTGTGCACCGGTCATGTAAAAACCGGTGCCGTGAACAGTCCTAGTCGGGTACGCTTGTTTGTAGAGTGGGGAATGTGCCTGCCAAACGGGAGACGATACGTTGTTAAAAACGACGCTCGGATCGTTGGCAGCGACGGGTGGTAAAGTGAGGGGTCCAAGCGGTGTCTCGGAATGTATATGAGTGTAACTTCTGCAAACGAGTTCTGTGTATATTTCAACACGGGGTCCAGCAGTGACAGCAACAGCGATGGAAGAAAGAGATTTCATACACAAGATCCTGCAAACCATAAATTGGGGCGGATGGATGGCCGCATACTGGGACATACCAGGTAAGGCTAGGGCGCTTGAACCATGTCTGTCTGACGTGTCTGGTGTGTCTGTCCGGCGGTTCTTCATCGACACGATGACGACATTGGGAGTGCTGATTGGACTCCTCGTCGCCGCGGTTAGTGGCCATGATGAGAGGTAGTGGAAGTACCGGGTTTGGCTCTTCCCAACGGTTCGGGGTATGTAGGAAGGTTGCTACATCATGCTGCGAAAGTGGCGTTTTGTTTTGTATAGGTGTGAAAACATGCTATGATAGGCACGCAACGTGCGTTCAGCACAGGCCTGTCTATAAATGATTCCTATCTGAGCGCTTGAGCAGCGCGTAACATCTATGCAGAACGTCTCGTAAGTCGT
>JBBPSL010000200.1:0-26760 GCA_038093555.1 Butyriboletus appendiculatus
TTGACGGTTGGGACCCACCCATGGCATGAGCAACGCGCATGATAGAGTTCTAGATGGGAGATGTGGCATATGAATTTGGTATGCTCATCGTGGAAGGGATAGAAAGGGTGAGTCGGGTTGTGCTTCACGTTGGGCTCGACCATCTCTGGCACAAACAGAGATCCGTCAGGGGGAGGATAGGATACATCAGAGGGGCTCTGCTTGACGGAAGTCGGGCCATTCTCAGCCTTCCGATGGCACCCAACCTCACCCGCAGGTGAGTCGAAGACTTCTTTTCTGGACTCCACCAGGATTGAACCTCGAGAGGTGTCGCACACTATACAACCGAGGATGACATATTCGAAGACTACTACATCCCCAAAGGTCGGCCTACGTGCGATGACACATATCAACTCTGCTAATGTTCCCGGTTGCAGGATCACTCGTTAGATTCAATACGTGGTACGTTGGGGCTCCATCATCGCTTTGATCCCTTTATATGAATCATATTATGCATACCTAGGGCGGTATCGCGCGCATGCGAAGATCCAGAATCATTCGAGCCCGAGAGACATCTACTTCCAAACGGAGAGATATCTCCAGAATCTCGCATCAGTAGTGGTTTTCTGTATGGAAACTTTGGCTTCGGAAGACGGCGAGTAGTAGCCAGTGGAAAACATTCATTTCACTGACATTTGCAAAACACCTCTCTGTACAGCGTTTGCCCAGGACGAGTGTATGCAGATAACATGCTCTGGGCTTGCGTCGTACAAATCCTTGCTACGCTGACAATCTCTGGCAAGGGATCTGAGCAAGTAAAGGAGAATAATGCATCCGACCCGAGATACGAAGGCAGTTTCACGGCGTAAGCGAAGTTGTGTCTCGGCATGGATGGAGTACTGACGTCGACGATGTTGTACAGACGCCCGAAGGTATTCCAGCACAACATCACCATTCGTTCTCGTGCTAGAGAAGCACTCCTCCGTGAAGTCATACATCAGGGCTGACTTTCGTGTACCTGATGTTATGAATGCAAACTTCGGTGCTCTTGTTACATCTGGCTATTCGACCATCCTTCCCTTCTAGCTACTGTGATCCTTTCCAGCTCAGAGCAACTAGATATTTACGATCTGGCTGCTCGCTCGCGCATAACATAAAAATGAAACCCTTGTACTGTCTCGATCAAGCTACATCATGTATGTACGTAAGAATCAAACACGAACTTCTCGAATGATGCTCCGCAAATACGTTTCTCCACAAAAAGTTGTATCGACGGTTCACAGCGCCTCAACCTTCAGAGGCAAGGCGAGTGACCCTGTCTCTGCGACGCTCGGAAATTGGAGACCAGACGAACGCCATACTATCTCCCCATCTGCCAACGAGAATTTGAAGGCACTCAGGAGAAGTAAGATCACCACCTCTGAATACAAGTGTTATGACGCCAGCACAGCACAAGATGAAAGGAACGTACTAAGTTCCAGCAAACCAAATTGGAAGCTGGACCAGTTGATCAGACATGAGCTGCGGATGTTTCATGGCAATACATACCCCCTATCATGAGAGATTAGCGCGGCGCGACGGAGAGCAAATAGAGTTACACATACAGACATGCAGAGCTCCCACCCCAAAAAGTCATCCTTCACGAAACAGGGCATAATGTTAGGTGACTCGCGTAAGATAAAATCTGAAACGCTTACATGTGGGAATAAATGCCAGGCAAGCTCGAGTTAACCACCGTGTCGGGCAACGGAGATAGCCAGCGTTCCGGTTTGAATTCCAGTACATCCTCACCCCAGATTTGAGGGGACGTGTTGGGCATCAAGATACTAGCAAAGACGGTTGTCCCAGCCGGTACATGCACCTGGTAGGTCCTATGGCCGTCTCGCCCTATAATTGGATTTTCCAAGGGCAGAACGGTGTCTTTGATGGCACTGAATGGATTTAAGGGTCAACCGTCCATGAAGTCAAACGGGGGGTCCTTACCATCTCAATAGAGCAGGCACTGGGGCGTGCCTGATTGTGCTTAGCACACTCCTGTTTGAGAAACTCAATACGACTTACAAGCGTAACACTTCGCGGATAAAGGCATCAGTGTAGGTAAAATTGGTCAATGCTTTGAATTCTAATTCTTCCGTTGTGCTTTGTTCACGGACAAGGCGGTGTTCCTCGCGGATCCGATCCTGCATGCCTGGATTCTGTGCTAGCACATGGAACAATCTGGAGAGGGCAGAAGAGGTGGTGTCGACAGCTCCAAAAATTAGGGCGTTAATGTGCCCAAGCAAGTGAGAATCTGGCAAGGCGTCCTCCGGCTTTCCGCGCATGTTATTACGCACTGCGTAAATTAAGCTCAGTGATCAGGAGATATGCAAATAACACCGGTGCACGAACGCAATACAGTCATGAGATCTTTCTCGAGCCTCATTTGTTCTGTAGGTTGGTCAAGTAATGTGGCTTTTCTCGATGAAAGAAGTTTCTTCGAGTTTTCGTCCATCACACGGACAAGGTAGACCAATTCTTGTAGGGACCTGGATGGGATAGTGCGTGCCAAAAAACGACGAACCGGTAGAGGAAATAACGGGGCCAACGTCCTCGCCACTGTATTCTGGAACAACTGGGTACTGAATTGGGTTAATATTAGAAACGAACTGGAGAGACTGAACTGAACGTACGGCAAATTCTTCACAGCCGACGCATATTCGTCAGGCTTATCGTCAGTGAATTTGTCGAAACTGTATCCTATCAATCGATGAGTCAAGGTGGGGGGTGAATGAACTGAGTTGCAATCATACCAAGACCGGCTTTTCCAACAAGCTCCAAGGCAACTCGAGTAGCCCAAGGTAGCATATCAACCTCTCTAGGATTTGTCTGGACTAAAAGATGGAGTGCATCACGAAGCTGAAAAAAAATAGTTAACCAGGAAGCCAAAGGAAACCAGTATACATACCTTCCGTGCGACTGAATCAAACACAGGAACAAGCTCTTGTATATGTGACTTTGTAAACACCGGGGTTAGCTCTTTACGGTGCTTGCGATGAACCTCTCCTGTTGACGCGCCATTGTTAGCAGGGCGAAAGAGTCGTCATTTTCTATACCTGTGGTGCCCGGAAGACCCTCTCCAAAAAGGACTGAATTCGTGCTGTATAAAGTAAGACTGCAGTGAACTTCTGCACATTAAGACCACTCACGCAACGACCTCGGAGGGCAATTGCCATACGGATACGTTGTTGGCGGAGATCGATTGCAATGCCAGAGGATCTGACACGAATAACTCTCGCGCCTCCGCCTCAAGTTAGGATAGCTTGCCAACGACCAACACCACAAACAGTTCATACATACCCCGAAAACACCATTGAGTCTCACCACGCCGCCGTATTCTTTCGTAATGTCTTCCATAAATTTAACACCTTCGGTTGGATGCCACATTTGCGGCCGGTTCCCTGACCAAGGCAGTAAGTATATCCACATCGATCCAAAGACATCGGAAATTGAATGCCTTGGATCCATCGCTCGGACCTTGGGCCTCGAATCTTGTCCAGAGGATGCGATACGAAGAACCTCTTTGCAACCCACCACGTCACAGCACCAGCGACAACGGAAACAAGCAACCAGGCGTTAGATAGTACGAACAAAGACGCCATACTGAGACAAGATGGGCGTTGCCAACCCAGAAGCACGGTTCACTAGAGCCCTGTACCCACTCTTTAAATGAGACCGGCCGTGAGATATATGACTCCGAGAGCCAAGGATTCGCCTCCGAGTCGCCATTTGTTCAACGTACCCTGTATTTCCGACAGTAGTGCGCTAACTCTGTACGATCGGTTACGGGGTCCTGTTTCGGACATTTCCGACCTGCCACTGATCCAACCTTTCATGATGTGCGATTCCATGCACTAACGAAAATAACTTTCACAGCCGGAACCAGTACGAAGGGCAGAATCCATATCTTTGATGGTGTCAACAAATAACTGGCGACTACATGGGGTCAAACACGGCTTCTTTTTCACATCTCAAGAGAGTGCTACCCGATGGAGAATGCCAGAGTCGGACTTGGACTGCGGTGGCATTGGAGAGGGCAGGACCTGGATGCGAATGGCACCACCTCTGCTCCCCAGTTCCTCCGGCTCTGCCCTTAGCCCTGACCCTTCTGACCCTAGCCCACACCGCCCAGTATCCTGATCGAGTAAGTCGTACGGGTAAGGTTCGCCTACATGCAAAAGCGAAGCTGACATTTTGTGTGACCACTCACAAGCGTTATCAAAAAAACCATAAATACGACGCTCGCAGCAATATCTGCTGAACCTCCAAGATTTCTTCATGGCATTTTCTCTTAGCTTGAACAACCTTGCAATACTAATCAGCTTGGCTTTTGTGTGCCGCATGGTATTCCTCACCGCCAAGGACACTGGGCCGCGCATAACCCCACTCAGGGGTATATCGCTCTATCATGCGTGTAGTTTTGTGGCCACTCGGTATGGGTTCATGCGATCTGCCCTCAAATCGGCACCACTTTTTCAGTTCTGGTTCGCCGGTAAACGCGTCGTCGGAGTGTCTGGCGATTCTGGGAGGAGGCTTTTCTTTAGCCAAAAGGTTCATACATCTTTGCAGCTTTATTCTCCTCTGACCAGGCTGCAGGATCTCAACTTTGAGCAGGGCTATATTGAATTGAACTTCCCTGCTCCAGAGGTCCACGCTGACAACGTGGGTGACGTGAAAGGCAATCGCTCCGGGCAGGATCAAGATCCAGAGCTATTTGCCAGGCGCCTCCAGTTGCTATTGAGTAACACCCGTATCGCGGCCAGTACGCTCTCTGAATGATCTGCTACTTTCAAAAGATTCACTGCAAATAGTATTACCAGCACTGCTTGACGACATTCACTCACAGACTACTCGTTTCGGGCATGAAGGGAAATTCAACCCATTCGACGAGATTTATAAAGTAAGACTGGTTTCTTTCAAGTCTGAGTACCGAAGGTTTAGTTCTTCATTGTTCCTGCAGACCGTGTTTCGAATGACTGTTCGCATGGCATCATGTCGATCGCTTGCCGAGAATAATCATCATCTGGGCCATCTGGGCAGTTTGTATGAAGTACTTAATACCACGTGCACTCCTCTGGGTATTATCGCACCGTGGCTTCCCGTTTTCGGCGCCTCCAGACGAACCATGGTTGTTCAGCAGATGTCTGAAATCGTTCGCCAATTTGTCGTCGAACGAACCCGATCTGAAGCACTCGGTGAAGACACAATAGATATTCTCCTTCGCGATGGCATGGATGTCACTGATGTAGTAAACGTGAGTCCTTGCACCCGCAGAAATGAAATAGGTGGTTCATTTATCCCCACAGCTTGTTATGCGCCTGATTTTCGCTGGCACGATCAACACTGGCATGAATGGTATTCAGTATATTTGATATTCTGATTAGTGAATTGAAGCCTCGTTCTAGCATGCTGGCTACTGTTGTTCCTTGCGACAGACACCGCTTGGAAGAGCAAGGTCACCTCAGAAATTTTGCAAGTGATCTCGAAACACACCCTGCTCCCTGAAACATCGCCACTTCACCATCGACTTGCCTCCATTCCTGTCAACGCGTGGGAAAACGAGATGCCTTCATTGGACCAGGTCATTCGGGAGACGCTGCGTCTCATCATGGCGCATATGACTGGGCTTCGAAAGATTGAACACCGAGATATTTCCTTGGGTGATGTTATGATTCCACGAAATTGTAAAGAATATTTATCCTTGTTCTCACATCACGGGCTCACGCTGCGACTAACTATTCAGCCTTTCTCGCATATGCATTTGCGGATGCTCATCTGGACCCCAAAGTATTATTTTCTTGACAACTTGGAGGACTTGAACTTAGAAAGATAATTCCAGATATACACGGAACCTCTGAAATTCGATCCTGACCGTTTCTCCCCTTCTAGAGCCGAGGAGAAGAAGGCGCCGCATGCCTATCTTGCATGGGGCTCAGGCAGGCACCCCTGCCCAGGATCGCGGGTATGTTATCTCTTGATCGTGATTCTACCAACGCACACAGACACATGTATACCAGATTGCAAAGCTGGAGCTTAGGATCATTGTGGCATACTTTCTGGCCGGTTACGAATTCGAGCTAGTCGATCGCAAAGGTGCTCCGTTGATTAACATCCCTGAACCCAACTACGACACCCTGACTGTGGTACGTGGATCCTTACACCTACACACTTGGTCTCACACACCATGTAGGTATGTCCTGTGGAAGAAGTTCTTCTGAAATACAGGACAAACCCCGCGGTTATCTTGTAATTTGTCCATGGATCATGCTACGTTTCGTATCGAAAATCGTATCGAGCGGACGTACAAGTCAGAGTGACCGTCTCGTTTTGTGCCTTTTGCAAATAGGTTATGCGCGTGTAATCGTACTTTCGTTGCTGGCTTCCTTTTCTTGACAGATACCAATTTATCTAATAGGATCTGAAACCGTGATCAAAACAAACATTATTGGGGTATCGCTTGCAGGGACGTTTTGCCTCCGAATCGCTCCGAGCCAGATTGACATCTGTCGTCATTCCGACCGTTCCAACTACATCCGACTCCCCCTAAGGCTTATCCACTATTTACGTGGATTCCGTTCATACCCATTGAAATGAGTGCACCCACGATTGGACACATGCGAGAACATTTCTGTATATATACTAACAGTAGCTCACCAAAGACTCTTCTTCATCCTGAGAGCAATGCAGCAGGCCGGCGTTGTGGCACTCGTCGGGGTTGGTTTGGCATATCTTGTTACGACTATCGCCAGGCGTGAACGTGGATTGCCACCCGGACCACCGACTGTCCCTATCTTGGGCAACTTGCATATATTTCCCCGCTCAGATTTACATATACAGTGAGTGGTACTCAGAGAAATCCATAGACTCACACCAAAGTCACACTGAAAATTGTAGGTTCCAAAGATGGGCCCGAGAATGGGGTGATATCTTCACGGTGGGTGGGTCGTGTTTGAAAAGTTGCTCCTTTCATCGAACTCTGATTTAAAGCTCAAAATTGCATCGGGAACCATGGTCGTCATCTCAAGCGCAACCGTGGCGAAAGAACTGCTTGACAAAACCGGATGGAATGCAAGTAACCGCCCCTCGATGTTTCTTGTTGATCAAGTCACCGATGGAAACCATATGGGCTTCATGAAAGATGGTTAGTTGTTTGTGTAGTACCTTTACGATAGGAATTTTCTGACATGTCATAGGCCCTCGACTGCGAACCCTCAGGAAATGGTTGAACCAGGCTTTGTCGCCTCGAACAATAGCAAAGTACATACCGATCCAAGAAGCAGAATGTTCGCAACTCCTCTACGAAATCCTCGAACATCCTAACGTAGTTTGGTTTCCTTCTCTGACCTTATAAACACTTAAGCGTATACCACAGGCCTTTTACTATGCCACGCGCCGCTTCACGCATTCAGTTGCCAAATCTATTGTGTATGGAGTTCGAATACCCCACTACACTTCACCCGATGCATCGACATTTTTCGAAACCCTTCATGCTCTTGAGCACACCGTCAGCCCTGGAACGCATCCTCCGATTGATATCTTAACTTTCCTAAAGTATATTCCAAGGAGATGGGCGCCATGGATTCGAGAGTGTGAAGATGTGCGTCAGCGAAGAGACGCGTTACTTTGGCGGTTTTACAGGGAATGTGAAGCCCGAGTGAAAAAAGGAGAAGATTCTCGTTCTATGGTCGAGGACATGATTATCCAGGAGGAAGAACTCACATTGGACAAGGCGACTGTGGCGTGCGCACATCAATTGTTCGTTCCACTAATGGCTGAAATGCTCGTTACAGACATCTAGGGGTTGTTATGCTGGAAGCGGGAACGGATACCTCTGCGACATATATTCAATCCTTGATCCTGCTTCTGTGTGCATTTCCACATGTCGCGAAAGCTGCACAAAGCGCTTTGGATTCTGTTGTCGGAGATGCGAGACTTCCCATCTTAGAGGACATGAAAGAGCTGCCATACGTTACGGCCCTTGTCAAGGAGGTTGTTCATTGCACTATTCCACATTCCACATGACTGACATGTATACATTAGGTAGTCAGGTATAGACCAATGCTGCCAATGGGACTGCCCCATGCGATGGTCGATAGTGATTCTGTGAGTCATGTGAATAATAAATGCATAATATTTAGGAGTCTGAATTCCCTACAGTACGGAGGATATTTTATCCCTCGCGATGCGACAATCGTGCTGAATATATGTACGTTTGCATGTCCTCCAACTTGCCGTTTCATTGACAACATTACTCCAGGGGCGATCTTTCACGACCCAGAGCTCTTCGAGAATCCAGAGGTATTTGAACCTGAACGATACTTGAAGAACAAATTTGGAACCAAAACAGAGGAACATGGCAGAGATTTGCGGGATACCCTCGTATTTGGGGCAGGCAGGGTATGCATAATCTTCACATGTGGCAGTTGCAGAAAGTTGATCATGGAATGGATCAGCGGATCTGTCCCGGGATGCACATCGCTGAGCATACGATGGTCCGTCTATACTTTTGTATATGCCGTTGTATTTAATGGTCATGCAGGAATTGACGACGTTGCGACTGCTTTGGGCCTTTGACTTTCACCCTGCAATAGATCAAGTAACGGCGCAACCCATCAAGCTTAATATTGAGGATTATACTAGCGTAAGACCAAGTCCTTGTTATTTGAACAGCACGTCCAATGAAGACCTTGACCTTACCAGACTATCACCCTTGCTCCCCGCCCATTCCGTTGCCAAATAGTTCCTCGATCACCTCAACGTGCTCATGTTATTAGAAGATCTTTCGTCGATGCGACGAGTACCTTGAAACTCTTCGAGGATGGCCTGATGGGAAAAGAGAAAGAGGAACTTCATTCACTGCGGGAAGGGCAAGAGGTCTCTTTCGAATGAAGGGTGTAAGTCCGAATATCTGGGAATGGTAATCCGGAGCAGGCCATTTGCAGTTGGACATTGATATAAATGTCTTCAATGTACAATATACTATTCCATCCATTTCTCGACCATCTCCCAAATCGCTGTGTAAATACCTTTTGATTCTCATCGTGCGTGGGGTTGGACTACGACCAGATCAAAGAATAAACCATTTAATCACTGTGGTTTATCCGCAACAATGGACTTGGAGCCATCGTAGTTGCGCAACTGACCGCCATCTTCAATCGTCATGCGACTCACGAACGACAGACAATGCGCAACGGACTCAGATGCCGTCATTGGAGCGATATCAAAATCGTCCATGTCGGTTTTCGCACCTCCGGGAGAAAGTGACACAAAGATGAGTCCTCGATCCTTGAATCTAGTTGAGTTGGATAAACGAAAAAAAAAATGACGATGCGAACCATGACTTACTCCAAATGAAAGTTGAGAGTCGCAGTTGCCAGCGCTGCCTTGCTCGCAGAATAACTCGCCAGCTGCACCGCCAACTCCTCATGTTTCGCTCGATCGGCCCCGAGAGAGGACAAGTTAACGACCTTTTTCTCTTCTCCGGAGAGCAGTTGTGGAATGAGGGCATTGGTGAAGAACACCGGCCCAAAGAGATTTACGCGGAGTGTTTCGTCCCATTCTGCAAGGGTTGATTTGGATGGGCCATCAACGAAGCTTCGGCCAGTCCCGAGCATCACGGCTGCATTGTTGATTAGAATGTCAATGCGTCCACCGCTCAGCCGTTCGATAGACTTTGCAACGTCCTAAACACCTCCTCTGGATGTCAGATCATCGGAAATGCTGGTAAAAACAACTCACGCCAAACGTTTCTGCCTTGCCCATGTCGGCTTCTACAACCGCGACCGTCTCTTCATTGACTATTTCGAGGAGTCTGGATGCCGTCTTCAATGAACGAACCACGGCTATGACGAATGTGTTTGGTGTGTCTCGATACTGGCGAACCCATTCCAGCTGTATAGATCTTTTTAGATGCGAGATAAATCATCAGCAGACTTTGCCCACTCCGAGCCCTCTAGATGCTCCAGTGACTACGACGACCCGTCGAGCTTTTGCAGACATAGCTGGAGTACTCAGACCTCGGATACTACGTGAGCGAAGAGCTTGAAGGACGTACACAAGACTCGTGGTGAAAATAAATCCGGTCGCTATCATCGTTCCATTCCGGAACGGAAAGCTACACGGGGATAAGTTGGCTGGTGCAAGAAACCGCTTCCGTCAACCGCCGTCAGAAGGACGAACGGGGTGACCCTTTTCTCATGCCAATGCCAGGGCGCAGGCTTGGCGGTGTTTCATAAGATGAGTCTTGAAACGACACCGTGATTATTTTCCATAGAACAACATAACCCAGTAGGATATATGTTGAAGATGACAGCGTGTACTGGTGCCCATACCACGAACGGTAATGTGACTTTAGAAGCCATCGTGACTTCGCTTCTCCGTCCACAACTTTCGCCAGGTTTCGGGTCCCCCAAATACGTCAATTTTCTGACAGGCTGGAATAAGATCGACATGAAGCTCAGGCCACAACGGCTCCCACGGCCAGAGTGGAAGTGCGCAAACACTCTGGTATGAATCATTCAGAAACAGAACGTCAAGAGTAACCAATGAAAGAGACTTACGTCTGAGCCGCAGACTTCCTCGCAACCAATGTCCGTCGGCCAATCCAGATACCTGGAAAGGTTTGTGATCCGCTCAAGCCATGCCCCAAATGCTTCGCCAATAGGCATCGTATTTGAATGGGAGAAGTCGTAGCTCTGCGCAAAAATTGTCCCAAAGTCGAGACATATCCTGCCTTGGACGGTCTCCATAGTTTCTTTAAGCAGCATTTCCTGACTTGTCACCGTGTCTAAAGGTAAGCCCTTCGTGTATTGAGACCCGCAGCGATCCAGTCCGGATTCGTGAGGATGTAACGGGGCAGCAGAGAAGAAAAGGTCCTGTCCGGTTGCATTTGTGGAGGTAGTATCCACGTATGGCATCAACGGTGAATATGTCAAAAGCTGTATCTGTTCCAATGCGCGCGTCATGTCGATGGCAGAGTTGGGTAATGATGTGAGATCAGAGAGGGCGTGACGAAGATGCACTATCCGGTGGGCCCAATTCTCAACAATGAGACGAGCGAGTGAAATCCAATCAGTGCCAGAGCCTACTCCGTAGCCACGCCGGACAACGTCCTCCACCTCACGTCGCACAGACAATGCATCCTCCTTTGATATGGTGGGCCAAATACGATGTTGGGCCATCCTCAACCCCAATCGAGATTCAGAAAGGCTCGCAAGTCGGGGATTGTAATACGTGACCATTCCAGCAGGATGTAAAGTCAGGAAAGGCAATGCTGCCATGTTGTAAGCAGTGTAGATCCTGGCCCATTCGTGGAAGGATGACAGTGAGAAAAAGGGAAATGGCAATGCGCGTGGGGCATCCGGAGTGCCCGGATCCAAGCGCAAGGTGTTGAGAGCTGAGTGATGAGGGGGTGTGACATTCAAGTGGTTGATGAGTTGAATTGCACTTGAATTAAAGTCACACCAGATCACTTCGCTGAGCGAACAACGTTCAATATGTGAGAGGGTAGATGTAGGTGGACTTACAAGCCAGTGTTCATCCTGACGAAACCATCGACGTCCTTGGTCTTTGCCCATTGACAAAGCATTCTGGCTCGTTCAAACTCCTCGACCAGACCCCCCCATGCAGGTCGATCGATACCAGTGTCGCGCTGTCCTGCACCGTAAATGAATGTTGCGACGTTATCTAGCCATCCGACGTCTAACTTGGTGGGATATGCCGACAGGCCATCAAACACAAGCACCCGCAGTGAACGACTTGCTCGATATGTAAGCATATAGGTCGGTCTTCCAGATGGCGACATCTGCGGAAGGCTGAACCCTACTTCAGGCGACAGCCCGAACCAATCCGGGGATGATGGTAGCTGAGCATCAGGTCGAGCGTGGTATAGCAACGTTTGAGGCGCAATTGAAACTGGAACGATCGAATGCCCGGTCGGATGGAGTGTGTTTGGCCATTGTTTCAAGAGACCAAACAGCGAGTTGAATATGAACGGGGACGTGTCATGGTCACGGTCGGCCTGTTCATCTATCTTGAATGGATGCTGAGGAGATGCAAAGCAGAACGGAAGGGACAGCAAGAACCAGCAGGCCACGAAATACCTGGACTCCATGGAACCTTGCGGAGTAAAGATGGAGTCAACACAACTCTTCTGGTACCTTTGATGAGAGGATTGACATACCAAAGATGTCCGTGTCACCATCAATTCGATTCCCCTACTACACGGTACCGGGCTCGGAACGTGCGGTAATACGCTCCATGCTTGGACTCACTTGTGTGAAAGCTAAGCTTGAACTCGTCCACTTTTCTGGCAGTTCAAATCGCTAACACATCTCGGGCGAGCCCGTCGGTGGTTGTACTTACCCGAACCCCCTCTACGGAAAGCTCGCGCAAGGGATGTCATTCGCGCTCACACTGTCACGACTTTTACAATAAAATGGCAATGATCCTTTCCTGGTCTTCATCTCCTGCGTCCTACAGTAAAGTTTCTCCCTTCGACTCCGTTGCAGATGGCTCTGCCCACTTTGCACAGGCTCAGCTCACAGGTTCCTGCTGATTTTACGCAAGAAAAAGTCTCCAACATAGCGACACGTTGGATCCAGAGCTTTCAAGAGTTGTGCCAGTCCAATCCTTATCGCGTAGTCGACCTTTTATTGCCAGACCATCCTGATCATCCCCCGTTCTGGCGCGACATCCTTTCTTTAACATGGAACTTCCGCACATTTGCCGGTGGTAAAACTATCTCCAAGTTCCTTCGGGATCAAGCATCGGTGTTGCGCCAGATCTGCGACTGCAAGCTGTTGGAACACGAACACGCCCAATTGCAACAACCATGGCCTGATGTCGCATGGATTCAAGCTGTGTTCACCTTCTCAATTGACCTGGCACATTGTATGGCTGTCGTGCGGCTCGTGCCTATGCCAGATAATTCATGGAAGGCCCACACGGTGTTCACAAATATGCAAGTATGTATGAGCATAACATCGTTCGCGGTTTCTCAATTCCTCACGTCGCTCCAGGACCTTAAACAACACCCAGAGATGACTGGTATCCATCGCGATCCTCACCCTTCCCACGGTTATTGGGCCAGGCAGCGAGCAAAGGAGCTCTCATTTGACGACACCACTCCCGAAGTGATAGTCGTCGGGGCGGGGCATAGGTGATTTATGGTGTTGAATTCGAATGGTATCCAATGTTCACGTCGACCAGCGGATTATCTACTGCAGCACGCCTCAAGTCTCTCGGTATAAATGCTCTCGTTGTGGAGAAGAACGAAAGGATTGGAGATAATTGGAGGGATCGCTATGACTCACTTTGCCTACATGATTCCGTTTGTGCGGGCACTGCTGTCTGCTCTGCCGGAACAAAAATACTGACTTCGCTTCGATGCAGGGATGGACCACCTGCCCTATCTCCCGTACGTCGTCTTTGAATCACATCATATGCCACTGACGGATGCCTCAGCTTCCCTCCTACTTGGCCTGTTTTCACCCCAGCTTCAAAGCTAGCTGACTGGCTGGAATCCTATGCCCAGAACCTCGACCTCAATGTATGGACTTCGAGCACTATCGTCTCTGCTCGTCTTTCAAGTGACGAGAACGGTTGGAATGTCGTGATGCGGTGCCCTGGAGGCACTATACGCGAGTTTAACAACGTTCAATATCTAGTCTTGGCCACTGGACTGGGCGGTGGCAATTGGAATTACCCCAAAATCCCTGGCATGGTAAGTCTTCAAAGACTCTCCATTGCTACTTGATTCCCTGCTGATAGCTCGAAACTAGGATACATTCTCTGGGAAGATAATGCACTCCATGCAGTACAGAAATGCTCTTGAACACAAGTCCAAACGGGTTTTTATCATTGGCAGTGGTACGTCAGCGCATGATATCGCAGCTGACCATTGCGCCGCAGGAATAGGTCAGTCAGTCCCGTTCTGATTCTGTCGATATGACGATGGCAATACCTTCAGATGTGACAATCTTCCAGCGCAGCCCCATCTATGTCATGACTAGTGCTGCGAAACACGCGATGTCAGCCGGAGTCTATTGTGAAAATGGGCCTCCATTGGAAGTTGCAGATTGCCTAAACGCGTCGTATCCCAACCTAATCATGGCGGGCGAATTCGGGCAGAGATTAACTGCCACACTGGCACAAATGGACCAGTAAGTTATGTCGATCTGTTTTTGGGAGTGCCTGAGTTCACAGCCACACTTCTCAGGGATACACTCGACGGACTCGACCGTGCTGGATTCCAACGGAGCATGGGAATTAACGATACCGGACTTATTCTCCTGGCCTGGCAGCGGTACGGATACCCGATTTATTTGAGTTGTGGTTAGGCTGACCTGTGTGTCAAATAGCGCCGGTGGATATTACATTGGCACGTTGCCGTGAATGTTGTGTATGTTACTTGCTCATGACCGTCATGCCAGATTCCGGGGCCAGTAAGCTCATCGCCGAGAGACGTATCAAAATCAAGAACGGTACCGGGATTTCCAGGATCACCGAAACTGGTATCTCATTTGAGGATGGCACTGAAACCACGGCCGACGTGATCGTCTTCGCCACCGGGTAAATCCTTTATCTTTCTCATGGTTCATCTCTTATCGATTCTTTTCTTAGTTTGGGAAATGCTCGGGATACTGTGCGTGAGATCTGCGGAGATACCGTTGCATCAAGATGCACGTCTATATGGGGCCTCGACGAGGAAGGGGAGTTGAATGGCTGTTGGAAGGAATTCGGCGTGCCGCGCCTTTGGTATGTCTCTGGTACGCAGCATTCACACTTCTCAGACAAAAGTGCTTTTGCTGAGTTGAGATCCAAATCTTGAAGGTGGTTTGGGCCAATGTAGGTTTCATTCCAAGCACGTTGCACTTCGTAAGCCCATGTCTAGCTATCAAATAATTGAATGCTGACCTTAAGATAAAGAAATCAAAGCGATGAAAACGGATATATATGGTCCCTGCTACACAAGTGACTAGACCGAGTTGTATATTACTTAGCAGTCCCATTGGTTTTCCATGGCCGTCTAGGTAGCCATCGTGCAATAGGGAAACCTACGATACTCAGGGTCATCATAATAAAGTAAAAGGCATATCCGCCCATCACATGGTACTTGATACTGAGAGATAAAAGCACTGTCATTATCGGACTCAGTGCGCGCACAATCGATGATACATTCTGTGCGAGGCCGTTGACCGCTCCTAGACATCGCTTGTTTGGCGCAGACGCCATATTAAATAAAAATATGGCACCTGTCATATATCACTCTTGTCAGACTCACAGCGAAAGACGAAACAACAGAATACACCGTACCATACCCCATTTGGGCGACAGAGAGGAGCAGCAACTGCAGAGCGATGGCAGTCCAGACTTGCAAACTGACATATCCCGTTTGCAATGCCATTAAATTTGCGACTGGGCACAGCGCAAAGAAAGGAACCCAACATGCGAGGCTTACCATGAACAAGCCTCGTTCCCCAAGGGTGGTGATAAAGCGGGCAAAGAAGAGTTGCTAACAGAACATTGGGTTAACGCTTTGCATGCATTCGCTCAGAATGGACGAGATCTCACCTGGAAAATGCCATTCAGAAGTCCCCACGTTCCTAGCACTGATCCTATCTTTTGAGGGGCCAGATAAAGACCCCCGTTTTCGAAGGACGTCGCATAAAACATCGGAAGCATGACATCAGCCACTGCATAGCTGCATCAACAGAGACAATCATCCGATAGACGGAAAATAGCCTACCGATACCGATGAATGAAATCCAACCCTGATTTATTATCGATGTGACCACTGCAGGCGTGAGTAGTGCGCGTAACGGGAGTGGTTTGTCTATGTCGTCCGCGAATGCAGTCCCTTTCCGAGGAGGCAGGGTCTCCTTCAACCAGAGACTGGCTATGACAAAATTCATGGCAATGAAACCAGCCGTGCAGGCACATGGAAGGAAATAGGGGTACTCTCTCCAGAACGTTTGCGAGAATACATCAGGGAATCTTGACTGGGGATGTTCAAGCCACCCTACGGGGTGAATATTTAGCTTCTGAATTAAAGGTGCTTATGAATATTTTCGAGTAAAGACTGACCACCGATCAGTGGTCCAATAGCAACGCCGACAGAGAATGTGACAGGGATAAGGCCATATACTTGCGCTCGATTGGATTCGTCGGTGATTTCGGTGAACCTGCAAAGCTTGTGATCAACACAATAAACTCAAATGAGTGTAAAGGTAATTACATCGTTCTGATCAAGCCAGCATTGCCATTGAGCATTCCGGCGAAAAGTCGGCTCAATACCAACTGGGAAAATGTGCGCGACAATCCCAAGAAGAGCATTGTGATGCATAGGCCAGTTAAACCAAATCTGATAACTAATTGTAGCTGCTGAGAACATACTTAAAACGGGAGACTTACAGCAACACAGGCTTTCTTCCCATTCGGTCACTCATTCGGGACCACCTGTGGGTAAGGATGAGAATTCCGATAAGATCCTCTCCGTTGTTAGAAATTCTCACTGAAAGATCGTGGTAGCCTCGCCTATAAAGAAACAGGTCGTCTAAAGGACTCGAATTAGAGCGCGTCTTACTGTCACACGTTGAATACTACACACCATGAGACCGATGTAGTAGCCCACCTGGCTTTCGTCACCGTGCGTGACCTCCATTCCAGAGATGAGCTTGTTACGGAATCGAGCGTCATTGCATCAGGTGTCATGATAGAGAAAAAAAAGGACTCACTCGAGAAATATAAGGGCTTATTGAACTGAACGAGACGGGCTCAGACAACAACATCATCAGGAGGATGGATAATTGCAATTTTGGAAGAGGGTTTGGTGAATCCTTCGCATTGTTTTTTGTCCTCAAAAGAGGTGTCTCTTCGTCTGGAAAGTCAGGAGATCGGTCAATGTCGGTGTCGGTCATAGCAGAGGATGGAGATCTTGAAGTACCACAACCCTTGACTTCCTTCAGGAGGACCTTGCGGGGTTTGAGAGACTCCGCGTATTGGATATTTAAACGTCTCTGAACTGGGGCCCACTTGGTGGAACAATTAACGTAAAGTCTGGAAATTTAAATCTGTCAAAATGAAGCCATGACCCGTTGCGTCCGAGTTAGAACCGAACAAGCAAATTTCAAGTGCGTACGCCAACATCTTCACATGCAAATTCATCAAGTGCATAGGTAGAGCACACGCTATGACCCATTGCGTCCGGGTTGGAGCCGAATAAGCAAATTTCAAGCAGCGCAAACGTCTTCACATTCATATCCGGTACAGTAGGCACATATGTAGTGTACATGATATTGCTGGCGCGCTCATGCGCCACACTGTGATCAGACGCTAACTTAGTATAACTTTACTACCCTTCAGATCCAGTTCCTCAGCTTTGATATGAAGAGCCTGTTTCATTGACCGTTACGAGAAGATTGCACAATCAGACAAAAGTAGTACTAACCAGTTGCTTGGAATAGAATCTCGAATCAGCGAAATCGCCAGCGGCGTACCAAAACTGTTAATTTAGTATGAGGACTAAGAAGAGTTGTCAAATTTGCGAGGGCGAAATTACCGCGGGATAACCGGTGGGGCGATACGCTCCGCACATCTCGTCCTCCTCGTCAAGGCCCCATATCTCTTTGGTAGACTCCATTACTTCCGGACCAAAGATATCTTTCATTCGATCCCTCCAGCTTGTGTATCCGGTTCTGCGAGCGGTGAATCACTGCCCGTATTTGAGTATTCCGAGCATCATACTTACGCAAATATCACAGCATCTGCCTGCAATTCGGTTCCATCGTTGAATACTAAACCTGTTTCTGTGAATGAGACTGGTTCTACGCCCTGTCGGACGGCGACCTTCCCCGACGCGATGAGCTCGGCACAGCCAACATCAAGCCCTAACAGGTTAATACCACATTGAACAGGTTTCAAGCTGAAATCTGAAAAGCGGCGCTTACAATATCCACCGCCCCGTGAGAAGTATAAGATACCCGAACCAGAGTTATCTTCCCCATAGTAATGCTGGAAGCCGGTCTTTCGCAGTCCATCCAACATTTCCTTATCCGCGGCTTGTGCTTGGTCCGCAGTAGCTTGAGCCATCACCCTCACCATCCCAAGTGGCATTGCAGCTCTTTTGAAATCCGATATTTCAACCGGACGATCATCGGGATAGGCTTGAATGAAGTTCTTGGTGGTTTCTCTAGTGGAAACAACACAAGTCTTTGATCTCTGCACCATTGTAACTGATGCCGCTCCGCGGAATGAGAGATCCTGACAAATATCAGCTGATGAATTCCCTGCACCTATCACTATAACCCGTAACCTAGCGAATCTCTGGCCACCAGGGAATTGGCTTGTGTGAAGCACTTCTCCGCGGAAGTTCTCGGAGTGCGGAATGACCGGGATATGTGGGAAGCCGTGCACACCAGTGGCAACCACAATGTGCTTCGGACGCACCATGACCTTTGTACCATCCCGATCGACTTGGATCGTCCAGCGTCTCTCCTGTGAATCGTACGTCGCCTTTGGAAGAATTTGGCTGTTAGTCCACACAACCAAGTCTTGAGCCTTGGCATAATGTTCGAGCCAGTCTGCGATCTTGTCCCGAGGGATGAACAAGGGAAAATTGTGTGGAAATGGTTGATAGAGAGCTAAAACATAGCAGACCAGCGCTCGCAACACACAGAGAGAACAAGCTGGAACACTTACTAGTACTAAACAATTTTGGGGTGTGTAAAGTCAACGATGGATAGCGTTTTCTCCAGTTGTCGCCTGTGGGCGAAATTGAAGTACTGTACCCACGGATTTATATCGGCAAGAAGCCTACCAATCCTTTGATTTTTCTCCACAATCAAGGCTGTGATATCCATCTGCTTCAACCGTGCCGCAGCGTGTAAACCAGATTGCCCGCCTCCAACTAAATGGTGGGTTTAGCAAGAAACAGAGATTCAATGCTCAATCAATACACTGACTTATCATGACTTGTGGGTCATTCTCCACTTTAAGTCGCCTCTCTTCGAGTACCCTATTCGAATATATGAGGTTCAGGAAACACGCGTACTGTTCATTCGACAACAAACGTACTCATTCCAAGTGATCGTATGTCCTCCATAGAGTCCGGTTTCTGCCCCGGATTCCTTGTGTCCTTTGAGGTCTTCCATCATGACAAATACAGAGAGCGCCTTCATCCCAGAAAGGGACATGGGTAGGAGCCGGGCCAGTCCCCGAGCGTACGCGATGGGTGTCTCAAATCGGAACGAGAACTCTATTCCTTGGCCAAATGGCAAAGTGAAGTGACATGGGCGCAACTCTGGCGTTTCATCCAAGACTACGTTGGTAATGCTTGCAGATGTCAGTTTCTTCTCCAGATAGTCAGAGATTTTCCCGTGTCCGTGGAGAGTACGAGTGTCCCAAGTAAAAACAAGTACGTCTCTAAACCAACCATCAGGCTTGAATAACTTGGTGGCGAAGTGGTGGGCATGCCCCGAAGCGGTGATTTCAACGAAATCCTTCAGCCAAGCATGTGCAATAGCCCTCGCGTCGACGGGTACGTCCGTGATCAACTGTGATGCAGCGGTCATGTCTATCTGTCCGATGACATCGGAAGGTGAGTGACTGGCAGACATATTTCCCTATACCACCATATCAGTATATAGAATGAGCCGGAAACATCTCATATTTACGTCAGGTAGGCGAGCCGGCTCGTATACAAGAGCAGATTCGAGGCAAGAAATTTGTTCCGGAGAGAGGCAGATCTCAAGCCCCTTGATGCTTGCGAACAGCTGCTTGACCTTCGGTCCGCCGATTACAGGGAACACGTAAGGGGTTTTGTGCAATATATACGCGATAACAACTAGGTAACAATGCGTCAATACGAGAGCTAGAGTGCACGACGGACATACCCGATGAGATATTCCCAACGCCAACTTCCTTGGCGACCTCTTCCAGTGAACGAAAAATTTGCTCCTTGGTCTTATGTTTGTCCCAACCAAATCGAACCCTCTCTCCAGAGTCGCAGTGGGGTTCGTATTCCATGTTCCCAAGTTCATCCACTGAGGCTATATTTCTAACAGCAAGTGCCATACCTTGCCGAGATGAAATATGAGTATCACCCATAGGATAGAGGACAAGTCATTACAAACCCTCAGCTCGCGCCATCGGCACGATGTCGCGTTCAAAAGTGTGATTCATCACGTTCCAGCTTCCTTGATAGATCACGAAGGCAGTCTTGCCAAAGGCGCGAGCATACATGTTTGCCTTGGAACAAATCCAGGCAGGGGAGTTGCTTAGGCCCTTTCAACATGTCAGGAGTGGAAGAGCATTATGAAGGTGGATCGGTACGAGATAGAAGACTTTTCTAGCAACCACGAGATTGTGCAAGCTGTTCATCACCTACGATAAGGATGAGACGTCAGCAGAGAGAGCTTGATAGGGAGTAGTTGTCGAGCACGACCTCTTCGACGGGAGTAGAGCTCCATTCCCAGAAATCAACGTAAAGGATATCAATGTAGGATGTTCGCAGCTTGTTCAAGCTTTCTTCGACGCTAGTATACAGGGGGTTCAATGATATTAAATATGATCGCGTGGAAAGGAAGTCGACCTTAGGACCATAGCCTTGACATTGTTCCCACTGAACTGTGTGTTCTGTTTGTCATAAATTGCGCCGTACTGAGGAGGGGAGACCGTAGCCACATTACTAGCCGTCGCCAAATAATTTCTCCGCGACCTCGTACCTTTGTGGCGATGACGAGTTGATCGCGAACACATCTCTGCTCCGCCCATTCGCCAACCCATTCCTCGGATAATCCGCCTTGGCTGTTGAATACAATCAGTAATTAATTCTCGTTCAAGAACATATCCCCGTATAACGCAACCAGTTATAAGTGTCAATGAAGTTCCCGCCCGCTTCGAAAAAGGCGTCCAGCAGCGTAAACGCAGTATCTCTGTCGATCGTGCTACCCATTCCGCCGTTCCCATTGTCCCCGACGCTCGTACTACCTAGTTGAAGAGGTGAGACACGGAGTCCTGCGTTGGGCGCGAGTATGCAGTGTTGACTCAGTCTCGATGAGGCAGCGCACATCGCCATTACTGAACTTCTGTAGGGTGGGTGGGCCGGACTCAGAGGTCCAGATTCAGCGGACTCTGATAAATCTAGGCTAGGGTGAACGGAATCCCACGAGCAACTTACCGCCTTAAGCAGCACAGGTTCTCAGCAAGTACCCATATGGTCCTGTAACTTCATATACGGTACCTTTTCCTACACATATTCGAATGCCCCTGATTCATTAGGAAACTTCGGATAAACTTAACGGAGATCTAATCCTCAGACCCTCGATCCATCGATCTCATATGGCAGACCTCGGGCTGTCGTCTTCTCACACCATTCATGTCCAGGGTTCCTTTTTCTGATTCATTGAAGAATAGATAAGCAACTCCTCACGAGAGCTCTCTTCTACATTCTCATCTCCTCACAATGGCTACCATCGTCGTCTTGGATGTCCTGGTCGGCATCCTTTGTGTGGCCACGGTGACCGCGTTGTATATTAGGAATGGTTATCGCTTGCCGCTCCCTCCAGGCCCGCCTCGTATTGCCATATGGGGTTCCCTTGTAGGTGTCGTTCTCAACTCGTTTCCTCATAAATCAACTCACACGTTTTAGTATGGCCGTCGTCCAGTGCACACATCTGCGTTGAAGTACGCAGTTCTAGGCAAGAAGATGGGATCCGACATCATTCACGTCCGAGAATTTGGTCGTGATACCATCATTCTGAGTTCAAATGCTGCTGTCCACGACTTGCTTGGAGAAAGATCCAAGATTTATTCTGGAAGGTGAATGGGAAGATCAACCATACACCCGGATGCTAAGGTCGAGTTTCAGGCCTCCATATTTCGATAATCTTCGACGTTTTGGGTATGCTCAGGTCTATTCGCACACTGTACGTTTTCAATGATCCTTATACGTCAAGTGGATGGGAATGGTCGTTTCCTCACATGCCCAACGATGGTGTGTACCGAGACGTCCAATCTATCTCGTTGCTTCATGAAATCATCAGAACCCTGGAGGTTACGCAGACAGGCATTCCACGATGCGCTTCCGCCCTCAAGCATGTCTCGGTTGGAATCGGAGATGATACATAATACGGTGGAAATGCTCGCAAAGATTATCGAGAAACCAGAAGAGACGTTCATCCATTTTTTCGAGTGCGATCATGTCTACCAAAATTGTTTATGCTGAGCTACTAAATCCCGTGATAGAGCTTCTGGAGACCTCATGATGAGCATTGCATACGGCGTTCCGCATCTTCCACCGACCGCCTCACATTTCCAAGCACTCTCCGCCGTCCATCGTATTATGGTTTGGCAAACGTCGATCGAATGGGATTTGATGTGTCTATTTCTCAAGTTAGACTGTGAGCGCTATTATATGACATTTTGTCCGTGCTCAACTCGCAGAGTTCAGTTCTCAACCTTCCTGAATGGCTGGTACCCTTCAAGCAAACCATTCGTGTCTACAGCGAACAAGTGCGCACTATGGTGAACGTTCCCTACAGCGAATCTAAACGAAAAATCGTAATTAGCCACCCAACAGATTGATTCTCCCACTGATGGTTTCTTTTAGCTCGAAGGATCCGCTCATACTTCATACGTCGTGGACGCATTGACTGTGAATATGGAAGGTGGTATCGATCCTTCTCATGATATCTTCGTCAGGGATGTTGCAGCCGGCCTCTACGTCGGTCAGCAGGGTGACCAGTGCGTTGGTAGTGCGCTGACATGCATAATAGGAGGTATTCATTCTAGTTCTCTGACGCTACAAGCATTCGTCATGGCTTTGTATTGGGTCGGTGATAAGCCCTCCTGCGGCTCTGTTGATTTGATCCCATTATCCAGTTTCCTGAGGTTCAGGAGAAAGGTCAACGAGAGACTGACCGGATCGTCGGCTACGGAAATATACGTCAGTTTACTCGTCGCTATTTTGTGATCTCGTCAAAGAATCTCGGGCCCCAATGTTACAGCCACTTTCGGCGACTTCACTAGTCTTACCTATGTCCAAGCCATGGTATTGGAAATGATGAGGTGGCGACCAACCACGTCCTATGGTGAGTAGTCAGTGTCGGCGGAAAAATTCTAACTGGCAATGCGAACAGGAAGTGATCATGTCGTTGAAGTTGACGACGAGTACAAGGGCTACCACATCCCTGCCGGCTCCGCCGTTCTCACTAACCTCCGGTAGGGATGGTGATTCGAAGACCACTTGCAATGTTTGACTTTGGTGATGTCTTCAGTGCGATCCTCCACAATCCCGACGTTTTTCCAGAACCGCAGGTGTTTCGGCCAGAACGGTTCCTCACATCAGATGGGCAAATCAACAAGGACGTCATCGATCCTCGACAGCTGGTCTTTGGATACGGGAGACGACTTTGGTGAGCCCTGGTACACGCATCCTTCACGCTGTCCCAGTTGACCATTCCCATAGCCCCGGGCGAGAATTCGCAATGTCCTCGTTATTCATCAAGTTTGCATGCATCCTCGCGACATTGAATGTCCGACCAGCAATCCGAGCCGACAATACGTCCAGAGGTGATCAGTACAAGAAGATAATGGATTTTTTGGACCCGAACAGTATCTAGTAAGCTCTCGTACGTGCGTCCATCGTGAAAGTTGCCAATTTTTTCTTGCAGCATTCCAAAGGATGTTCAAATAGCCATCTATCCCCGCTCGAGTGAGATAATCAATGTGGTGAAGTCTGCTTCTCAAGCACGTTGAAGGAGTCGGAAAGCCGCTTGGTGTACTTTGTACTGTATGATTAAGTTATCACACAATTCAAGAAGCTCGAGCAGCCCAAGGACACGACGACAACTGTGTTCTTTTTCACTTTATCGAGTCATTTATAGAGGTCACTTTCTTCGAGCATGAGTGATGAAACGTTATCAGTAAATATCGGAGTTTGAATTGGATATACCTTGTAAAGCAAGTGCTATTTCGGAGTTTGAATTAGACTCACTTGTAAAACACGTCATTTCCACGTCTGGCGAGTTTTTTTTTCCTCCTCCTGTGCAGCGGGAATTAATTTCTTAGACACAGGTACAAGTAGTCCGTGGGCACGACCACGTAAAAACAAAATCACATGGCAAACAAAATGTCGGAGCCTTGACTGAGTTTCAACTACAGACTACACATACCAAATTGAGATCGGAGCAACAACCCAAAGTCCACCTGCAGTAGGTCAAAAAATTCCAGAGTCCCCGCTACGGCGATACAACGATCCGAAATGGGCTGAATTACAGCACCGAACCATACACATTTTTCCCCGGCCGGTTCGCATTTTGCAGTAGTCCAATCAGTTCAAGCAACCTCATGGTCAGGGTCATCACAAGCGGAGTAAAGAGACAAACCCGAATGAAGAAGGCTCGACGCCGACTTTTGTCGATATGACTGGGGTTGTCCTGCCGATCTAACTTACCCTCGGCAAACAACAGTAGATTTTGTGTCCGCGATCCATAATGCTTACATATAGCGCAGCCCGAAACGCACCTTTCCTGGCAAGAGTTCCTTCCCACCCCGTACCCAGGTAAAGCCTCCACATTGACTGTACCTAGTTGACGATCGTAATCACCCTTGGCAGTAACGATGAGCACTCAGCCCGATGATGCCATCAGCGACACGATACAGATCGCACTCACCTTGGACTCGACATACGCGATGCCAGCCGCAGTGACTCTACGCAGTATTGCGGAAAACGTCCGTGGTCCTGTCACGATCCATGTCTACGACTGCGGTCTCCTCGAGGAGGAAAAGAAGAAGGTCGAAGCATCCTTACCTGAACGCTCCGATCTTAATCTTCACTTCGTGGCGTTACCTCCGGATGGCCTGGGTATCAAGTTGGGCGCAGCTTGGGCGAGGGTAGATATGATGAAGACCTTGCCTTTTAATCGTGTTCTTTATTTAGATGCAGACGTTCTGGTGCGCAAGGACTTGAGAGAGTTGTGGGACACAGATCTCAGAGGTCACGCTCTCGGTGTCGTACCTGATCCATGGATGCCAGCAGGACACGACGGTGTCCGAGTCCCCCGGGGACAGTACTTCAATTCAGGCGTCCTGCTCATCGACCTCCTAGAAGTTCGCCCTACAATCCCAGCACTCGAAAGGCTCTGTTGTAGGATGAAGGGAACGACCCCATTTCGTGATCAAGACCCACTCAATGTTCACTTTAGAGGTCATAGCATGCCGTTGAGCGACAAGTGGAACGCAATCGGGTACGGGAGCGTATTAGCTGACGAAGAGATAGCGAGGCGCTTTTTGGAAGAGGCAAAGGATCCAGCGATCGTCCATTTCATTGGACCAGCTCATCCGCCGGCGTTGTACGTGCTAAGTGTCCCCGAATATAACCCACCCAGCACCAAACCGTGGGGTTATGTTGGTGCGCGAGGGCATCCGTACGCAGAAGAGTGGTGGGACATGCTGGATAAGACCACTTGGAAAGGCTATAGGGAGACGACTGAATACAAGGAAACGTGCGAACGGGCAAAGATGAAGACATGGAAGATGGCGGAGGAAGAATTTGAAAGGCGGATAGGGTTGAGGTGAAGGGCGTCGATTTATCTGATGGATCTGTATCACAACCCTGGAAATACCATGGGATTCATAGACATAACTACTTATCAGACATTGAAAACATACCTCGCACGCCTCGAAAACAAGAGTCGATCTTCCTTTACCCCGAAGAAACGTCGCGAATGGCGTGGGCCGACCTTTGGCAGTAAGATACGACGGAGACCGTGACAAACGCCGCCAGACTATGGGATTGCGGACAGTAACTGCATGAGAGACAATCGACCACACTGAGTATGTACTCACCGAGTCTAGCTACATAAGGGTTATTGTCTTCGTCGCGTGCGCACTAACCTCATCACCACCCTGCATGATACACACCAAGGATCTCTCTTATCTGCGCCGTTTCATTTTAAATCAACAGCACGGTTGGAATCCACGTACAGCGCACACTGGTCAATGTCCCTGGCCAGTTACGAAGCACACTTGCCCCAAGTCGACCGAGGGAGTCAACTTCAAGGGGCACGCTTTGGTAAATCAGCGACTTGCCATCTCCGGGTCACTGTGTCAATTTTTGGAGCCGCTTGGCGAAATGAATATCGGAATCGAGCATGCTGCCCCCGGGTATTTCTATTCGAGATCGGAGGGGAAAGAGCGGGGGGTGGAAGTATTGGAGAACGACACTTCCGCCAGTGCCTTCCCCGTTCTGCTTCAAGTGGCGGAGATCCCCTGATCAAACAACCCGAAGCGAAGTACATGGAGAACAAGGCGACGTACCTGGTGCAGTGCTTTCTCTGCGTAACCACCTGGGAGTCTTCGGCCAATACGTCGACGTTGGCAAAAAAACGAATAACATGAAACACAAACCACAAAAGAAACAAAAAAGAACGCGATTTGGGATAGGTGAACGAATGAGGTTAAAGGACCTGATTGGTACACCCAATCGCTGGTGAACCATGATGCTCTATAGACGCTACGCCACGATCGCGCTTGTAGATAGTGGCACAAACAAAAGGCGGTTAGTTCTACATGGAGAAAGAAGCAGCGAGAAGAGGGAGCGGCCACTGGCAACTCCCGCTGACGTCATTACCATACTCAGACTTGCCCCTTTAATTAATTATGCAAGGTACTCAGTTGTAGCCCCATGCATTGCATGTACGCCTAGCTACGAACGTCGCACTGAAACAAGAAAAGCCGAGCAAT
>JBBPSL010000201.1:9347-25298 GCA_038093555.1 Butyriboletus appendiculatus
TCGTACCGGAGATCGATGCATCCTAACGTTTAAGCCCCGAGGGTGGCGAGGCAAGGATGCATACGAGATTTCAGGATCTGTTATCAATTCAGACGGCGAGATCACCTATGAGATCGCCGGTCGCTGGAACAGTCAGCTCATCTGTCGCGCTGTCGGTACTGGCAGTGGATTTTTGCACCCTGACGCGACCGTCGGCGGCCCTACGTCGCCGAATTACATGGCAGAGTATATCCTATTGTGGAGAAACTCTGAAAAACCACCTGCGCCGTTCAACCTGACGCCGTTTGCGATCACGCTCAATGACTGTCCAGAGGACACGCTCAAACGGTTCCTATGTCCTACCGACTGTCGCCTTCGACCTGACCAACGCGCGTTCGAGATGGGCAAGTATGAACGCGCAAACGAGCTGAAGCAGAAGCAAGAGGAGAAGCAGCGGGCGACGCGACGCGCGAGAGAGGATGGCAAGCTACCGCTCCATCGACCTAGGTGGTTCACTGCGGAGACGGATGGCGATACGGGGGAGCGTGTGTGGACACCTTCCCGTGTGGGCGATGGACTTGAGTATTGGGTGGAACGGGAGAAGGTGTGGAGGGAGGGGGGCAAGGGGGCCTGGAAGGACGTGGATCCTGTTTTCATTGATGACATACCTTAGCTGGCTTTGGATTCTGGGGGACATTTTTTTGCTTACTGATTACTTTGGGAAAGTAGACTATATACATAGATTCGACTTGTGGTTGTAACTTAACATGGCTGACATCAAAGGTTTCGTATACATATCACTAGAACGGCCCGGGGGTACCGACCCGTGCGTTTGCAAGGATTGACGGGCGTACCAGCGGAGGCCCGAAAAAAAACCTAGTAATGTTTCTTAGAAATTGTCAAGATTTTATCATCATTTATCCTTTATAGCCCTGATGGCTCAGTTGGCTAGAGCGCAGGTCTCATACGTCCGTATGACCAGGCACAACCCCTGGGTAATCCTGAGGTCGCAAGTTCGAGCCTTGCTCAGGGCAGTCAATTTCTTTTTCACCTCGCGTTTGTGCCTACGGCAACTGTAGAACATGAACATGGGTATCGATGCCTTTTTTGATCCTGGCCCGCGCTCGCAATGTTTCAACGTTTTCCTAGACTACACTACGGAATCAAGTTTGGTCAGCTCACATGGATTCAAAAGGTACTTGTGTCTTTCTCCCGGTGCGGAGATCAGTGAGTTGATGTGACCAGTTGAACAGCTACATTCTCGGTCAGATTCGCTTTCCGCCAAGTTTGAGCAAGAAGGCGGGACCAACTATATCGACGAGGCGATCGCCCTTGATCGTGAAGCACTGGAACTTTGCCCGCCCGGGCACTCTGATCGGTGGATGTCTATGCACAAACTTGCAGTCGCTCATAATATTCGGTATAAGCAACTTGGGATAATGGGGGACCTGAACGAGGCCATTGTCCTCGACAGAGGTGCACTGCAACTTTGCCCACCGGCGCACCCTAATCGGTACAAACCCTTGAACAGCCTTGCGGTTCAACTCAGCATTCGGTACAAGCAACTTGGTGCAATGGAGGACCTCAATGAGGCAATTACCCTCCACCAAGATGCATTGGTGCTTTGCCCGCCGCAACACCCTAGTCGGTCATGGTGCTTGAACACCCTCGCAGCTGCTCTCTTCAGTCGGTACAGGCAACTCGGGGTGATGGAGGACCTCAACAAGGCCATTGCCCTCGGCCGAGATGCAATGGAGCTTTGCTCACCAGGGCACCTTGATCCGAGTCAGTTGAAAATTTTAATCAACCTTGCAGTTCATCTCTCCAAGCGGTCCGAACACCTTGGGACAATGGAGGACCTCAACGAGGCCATCGTCCTGAACCGAGAAGCACTGGCGCTTTGCCCAGTTGGGCACCTTAATCGGTTAAAGCCTTTGAGCAACCTTGCAATTGATCTTTGTGATCGGTACAAGCAGCTCAGCGAAATGGAGGACCTTAACGAGGCCATTGCCCTTGCCCGAGAAGCACTAGGGCTCTTCAAACCAGGGGACCCTCGTCGATCCTATCCATTGGACTGCCTCACATATATGCTTCATACTCGGTTCGCACGGCTAAGTGAGGCAGAGGACAAAGGGGAGGTCTTCAGTCTCTATGCAGAGTTGGCACAGGTGCCGCATCTGTTGTCTTTAGATGATCTGTCTGCTATCAGTGCATGGGTCTATGCTGCCGAATATCACCACCACCCCACGACGCTTCTCGCATACGAAACGTCTCTTCGATTACTCATTCAACATCTCAATGCTCTCCCTACATTACCTCAACATCTTCCCATCCTCAAGAACCTCACATCGTCGCTCGCAGTGGATGCATTTTCAGCTTGTCTTCGCAATTGCTCTCCTACTAATGCAGTCGAGCTTCTAGAACAGGGTCGGGGTGTCTTTTGGAGCCAGCTTACTCGCATCCAATCTCCTCTTGAAGACATCATAACATCTGGCCCAGCAGGAAAAACATTGGCTGACAAGTTCACGCAGCTGAGCTCGCTCATTCGCGATGCCCTCGATTCCCCTGGTGCAGATCAACATGATCGGGTGTGCAATCTCAATGTTGAATTGCAGAAAGTCGTGACCGACATTCGCGAGTTGCCCGGGCTCTCTCGTTTCCTTCTACCCCTGTCCTTCTCGGATCTCCAACATGCCGCCAGCGGCGGACCCGTCATCATCGTGAATGCAAGCAAGTATAGCTGCGACGCCCTCGTTGTCTTACGCAACCGGGCTCCCTTCCACATCCCATTGTTAATCACAAAAACACGTGTTCGGGAACTGTCCTCGGAGCTTCATACACTGACGCTCCGCGCAAAGTCGATGAACGTGACGAGAGATCTTGGCTTCCTCTTGCGGCAGCTCTGGGATGAAGTTATTTCCCCCATCGTTGAATTCCTCCAGACGATCCATCCATCTCACTCACGCATCTGGTGGTGTCCGACCGCCGAGTTCTCTCTTCTCCCCTTGCACGCTGCAGGTCCGTATAGGAAAGGCCAGCAGAACCTCGCAGATCTCTATGTCTCGTCTTACACCTCCACCTTCACCGCCCTCATTCGTGCCAGACGGCACGATCCATCGAACTCTGCAGCTGAAAGGAAACACTTTGTTGCTATAGGTCAAGCAAATGCGATCGGCGAGAGTGAACTCCGTTCCGTTGGTACCGAACTGATCAACATTGGCCAGCGCATCGAGGACCTCGCCACATTTACGCGCATCGAGGGGCCTGAATCCTGCATCGCCCGTGTCTCTGAAGCACTCAGGAAGAACGAATGGGTTCACTTTGCGTGTCACGGTCTCGCAAACCGAACACGGCCGTTCGAGTCCGCGTTCGCTCTCCACGACGGACATTTCACGATCCAGCACATCGTTCGGTGTGAGCTGGAGAACCCCCAGTTTGCGTACCTTTCTGCCTGTCATACGACAGTTGGGGACGAGGAAAGTCCAGACGAGGTGATTCATCTCGCGTCGGCAATGCAGTTTGCGGGGTTTCGTTCTGTGATTGGGACGATGTGGGCGGTGGACGACGGAGAGACGAACAAGATCACGTCGATGTTTTACGACAGCATGAGGGATGGGTCGGCAGGACTGGACCATACCCGTGCCGCGTTTGCGCTACACAGGACGATGAGGAACTTGTTGGGTTTACCGTTTGATCAACGGATTCTTTATATACATCTCGGTGCCTAGTTTTTATACCTCGTTCACTGTCTTGCTATCTAACTGCTGTCGAATATATACACTGACAGTCAACTGTAGATGTTTTGTATACATACTTACGTCCGTTCTCGACCAGAGCGGGATGAGCCGAAGGTGGGTCACAGGTTAGATCGGAACACATGAGAAATCCGATAACGGATACGAATAGCATGTCATGACTGTCATGGGATACGAATGTCATGGACAAGGCAAGTGCGCTTCGTTCGCTCACCAAGTCATTCCAACATGCTTTGGAACTTCCAATCCGAACCGAGCCCGGCCGTCCCAACCCCCGCCGTGAACAACAACCGCAGGCTCGACGCCCTCGGACTCGCGAGTGCGCTCGCCAAGGCACGCAAGAGCTATCAAGAAGGCGGGATCCCTATCGGGGCTGCGCTCGTGTACCACGGTACCTCCCGCGACGTCACCGACGCAGCCGTCCTCGGGTGCGCTCACAACTTGCGGATTCAAAAGTCGTCGCCGACGTTGCACGCGGAGATCGCTGCCCTCGAAGACGCAGGTCGGCAAAAGGCGACCATCTACAAGAACTCGACCATGGTAAGATATCTTCCCATCCCCCTCCGATTTTCCGCTCCCGAGTGGTCGGGCATGAACTGACGTTGTGCAATGGATTTGGGGTTCACGCAGTACACGACTTTGAGGTGCGGAGAGAAATGATCGTCGTCGTTTCGTGTGGTCTCTTACCAGATCGTGACAGCCCCTGCATGATGTGCACCGGCGCCATCTTGCTCTACAAAATACCCCGCGTCGTCATCGGGGAAAACGTGAACTGGGTAGGCGGCGAGGAGTTGCTCAAGACAAACGGCGTCGAGGTCGTCGTGTTGGACGATCCGGAGTGTAAACAGCTCATGGGGCGGTATATTAGGGAGAACCCAGAGGTAAGCCGATAGCAAGGCTCTATTTGCATGCAATCTACAGTCGTGACACTCTACGCAAATGCAGGACTGGGATGAGGATATCGGGGAATGACCCAAGTGCTGTTCGTCTATGCCCACTCACTGGAGAGAATCGATGATGAATGCGAGCGACATTGAACGAAAGACGCGGCGTACCATCATGGTGCTGCGATAGTCGCAGTGACTGCCTCACCGAGCCCGTCTTTTATGACTTCTCGGAAACTGACTTCCAGAACACCGGTGCCAGACAGGGTCGCCTGCACCTGCACCGTTGTTTTCCCCCTGACGGCGTTCTGAGCTGACAGCGACAACGAAGCCAAGTAAGCTTCCTTGGTCAGCGTCTTTTCTTTTACTTCTTCGAGTTCCTCTTCGTCCTCTTCGTCCTCTTGTGCCTCTTCCTCAAACTGGGGAGGCTTCACATGGTCTATCTTAACGCCCTCCTTCACTTCCCACAGTTCGAAACCAACTTTTGTATCAGCCCCACCGGCATCTACCACGAACGTCAACGTTCTACGACAAGGGAGGGGCGTCTCTTTGAGAACGAGAGGTATCCAGATACCTCCTAACGACCCTGTGGCGTCCTCTTGAGGCACGAGTAGGCCGATCGTTCGGCTGGTGGCAGCGACACTGGTTGCCTTGCTCTCCTTGTTGAATGTGCCCAGCAGCTCTTCCGACGACTCTTGGGCAAGCAGCACGAGTAAGTGAGCTTGCAAGGCGCATCCCCGCGCAAGGATGGTGGTTGGGTCACCGACGCCCCCACCGACGACAGTGCCCGCCTTGAACGGCGTGATGAGAGACTCGGTGAATCCCTGGGACAGGGTCTCGTCCAAGCCTGGAAGCGAGGCTGACCCTCCGAGATACACAATCTCATCGATATCGTAGAGGTCGATCTCCGCGCTCACGGCCAACTCCTTGACTTTGGCATACACCTTGTCATAAATGGACCGCATCTCCATATCGAATCGGAGGCGATTGATGGATCCGGTATAGTCGAGGCCGTCTTTGAGCGACTCGACAGAGCACGTCGCAGCACCCGGACTCGCGCTCAACGTGCGCTTTGTGTGTTCCACCGCGAGGCGGAGTTTCGCCTCTGCGCGTTTATCTTGAGGATCGATCGCTGGCGCGACTGTCAGTGGCATTTTTGTTTTCTTGGTGAACTCTTTGGCAAAGAACCGGATGAGCTTCGAGTCGATCTCGTCTCCGCCGATGGTATGGTCTGAGAGCGTGGCCAAGGCGTATGCGAGGCCCTCGCGGATGGAGAGAAGGGATAGTTCGAGGGAGGATGCGCCGAGATCGACGACGAGCTGTGTTCGATCATTGGGGACGCCGTCTGCGCCCTCGGACGTGCAAACGGCGACAGCACCGGCGTCGTCAAGTAGCTGGAGGACGCGAATCCCTGCGTCCTCGGCAGCCTTGGAGAGTACGTCTCTCTGCACGTCGTCGAACCAGGAGGGTATGCCGATGATGGCTCCGATGATTTTTTTGCCGAGGAAGTCCTCTGCGGACTGACGGAGGGAGCTGAGGAAGATGGTGGTTGCTTCGGAGATGGTGAGGATACGTTCTACTTCGATGGGCTCGGAACGAGGGGTGGCTACGTGCGAGACTGCAGGTGTGTTGGTGGCGGTAGCAGACAAAGGCGATGGGGCGGGTTGGAGAACTTTGACTTTGTAGGCGGGTGTATCAGGCAAGGAGGGGTGTTGGATGACGGGGGTGGAGACGGACAGCTTGTCCTGAGGCAGCTCTGAAAACCTGTCGATTCGATTCGATTTCTCTACATCAGGAAGAGATGTATGGGACGTACTTCTTTCCGAGGAGGTTGCGGAAGCCTGTGATGGTGTTTGGGGCGTTTTTGACGAGCTGTTGCTTGGCTTGGTTTCCGATGTACTGTAATCGCGCATGATCGTCAAGCTGGATGAGAGTTTTTGTTGTTGTGCGTACCGTCTCTTCGCCGTGGAACGAGAGTGCACAGGCGATCTGGCGTTCGCCATCTTCGTTTGCTATGCATTCCGCTACACCTTTCTAGCTCGCAAAAGGGCGTTAGCGACTGTGGAACACGAGGGATGGAAATGGGGGCAGGACGGAACCTTTGTGAACACGGCGATGGATGCATACGAGTTGCCAAAGTTTATGCCGACGATGGGTGGCGCAAAGACTTCGACGGGCGTCTCGGCGATTCCGTTTGGAACTGGGCCGTTGGTTGGCATGTTCGGGGAACGAGCTGGACGACGACGACGACGACGTTGACGACTTTCTCTTTTTTTTTTTTTCTTTTCCTCTTCTTGTCGCGACGAAGATGACTTTTCCTGTGTGGTGCTGAGGTAAGCGATTCAATGTCTCGCTTTAGAGAGCGCTTGCAGGCCGTGCAGAATGGCTTGCGGTCGACTCATCCTCGCGAGACCACGAACGAGCCCGTCGACGTCTTTCTCCTCCCTGACCGCACCAGGGTCAACGTCGTCCAGGACATCCCGTCCAGTCCCAGCGCAGAGATTCTCGTAGACAACGTCCCAGTGTGCACCTATCAATCTCTGGACCGCACTGCAGCCTTACTTCTCTCTGCCGTTGGTACGCCGCACGAGCACACCGCGACACACGTCCCCAGCTACCCCGTGCTGGAAATCCGCCCTCCGAGCACCCGCCACATAACGGTACAGGACGCGTGGGCGATCATCCACGCCCTCTTCGTTCGCTACCACGAACGAGAGACAATCCCGATCGTGCTCTCTCCCGACATCGACAATCGCACAGACCTCTGCACGTACGTTTTACAGTCGGGCCTCGGTAGGACTGCGCTTGGGAAGCAGGCAAACGCAGATGAGGATTTGTTCCTCTCCAGAGCGGCTTTTTGGCAGGGTGCTGGGACGCATGGGTACCACCCACGCGGTTGGCTACCCCCTTTGTCGTCTTCGACTCGGCATGCCGCTTCGCCATTCCCACTTGTTCAGTCGTTCACTCGCACGCCGCTCGTCATCACCGCGCATCCTTTGCGACCACCCAAGCCATTGCCAGGGGAACTGATCTACCGTCGCTACTGTCCAAAAGTGGCGCAGACGCTCGAATTCACCTACTTTGATATTGGTCAAGACGGTCAAGTCACCCCTCACCTGGAGGCGTTCCACACATGGCACAATGATGACCGGGTGAACAAGGGATGGAACGAGAGCGGGTCTCTCGAACAACACAGACAATATGTGCACGGCGTTTTGAACAACCCTGGAGTGCTGCCCATCATGATGAGTTGGGATGGAGAGCTCATGGGGTATTTGGAATTCGTGTATGTCAAGGTGAGGTGCTACTCTATTGGAGGTGTTCGCATCCATATATCGTCGCAGGAGAACCACGTTGCAACGTATATTCCGGGGGGTGCAAAGGAGTGGGATCGAGGCATGCATGTACTTGTTGGCGAAGAGCGGTTCAGAGGCTGGGAAAGAGGTGGGTTGTCGCGATCCAAGCTTGACAGGTCCCTAACACGTCTGCGGTAGCGCAAGCCTGGCTCCGCTCGATCCATCACTACATCTTCCTGGCAGACCCGAGAACAGAACATGCAATGGGAGAGCCGAAAGCCAACAGCGGAGCCATCGTGCAGCTTTCGTTAGACTCTACGATGCATATAGAAACGGTGAGAGACATCCAACACGGTGCGGGAATGATGTGGGTACTCAATTTAGTGCAGCTTTTCGACTTTCCATACAAGCGTTCGGCTTTGACGTTCCTCCCGCGCGAGCGCTTCTTCAAGATGGACGTTCTTTGATGCGCGTGTTAGCTAGGAGTAGTAGTACAAGTAAGTAGTAGAGCTGGGAGAAACGATCACGTGAGAGATACCCCTCTTGATAAACCGCTCAGGCGTGCGTTTCGTCTCTCTCTTCCACGATGGCAAGCTGTCCTCATCAGTCCGACCTATCCAAGCTCCAGCAGCCAAAACTCAGCCAATCAGTTCATCGCGAAGAGTGTACACAATGCTTTGACAACCAGGTACGCCTGATCCCCGCCATCGCGGCGGTGTGTTGAGCGCCACGAGCAGGACGGCGACGACGGCATCGATGTCTGTCTCGTCTGCTTCAACGGTGCGTGTCTGGGTCAAGATCGCCACCACGCACGCACCCACGTCGCGCGATCGGGGCACGCCTTCACCCTCAACGTCAAACGCACGCCAAAACCGAAACCCAACAATCGTGTGCGTGATCCACATCTCTCACAGTTCTCGCACACCAACTTGACTTGGCCCATCAGGGAGACGACGAGCCACCCGTCAAGATGACCAAACTCGCGATCGTCGAGGAGCGGGAGGAGGACAAGTACGATTATCGGACGGTGCTCAGGTGCTGGAAGTGCGACGGGGTGGATGGCAGGGCGATCGCGGCGGACGAGGGCACGGTGCGCGTTTTCGTGTCTCCTTTGCCCCGTGTTCACATGCGTGCTGTTTTGGCAGACGAAGCGGTTGACAGATGGGATCATGCAGTCGTTGTCGTCCGCCCGTCAGTCAGAGGTGAAGGCTTGGGAAGAAGAGATCATCGCATGCGAGCATACGCTCTTACTCCAACAGCTCGCGAGCGGGCTTATTCCCGCCGAAGGTGAGCGATCGATCTCTGAGCGCGTCCGCGTATCACTCTGAACGAGGTGGCGTTTCAGGGCTCGCGCACTGCGCTTCTTGCGAGCTGACGTCTAATTTGTGGCTTTGTCTGTCTTGTGGTACGCTGGGCTGTGGACGTTCGCAGTTTGGAGGCACTGGCGGGAACGGGCATGCGTTGGCGCACTTCAATGCGACTGAGCATCCGGTTTGCGTAAAGCTCGGGACGATCACGCCCGAGGGTGGAGCAGGTGTGTACAGGCAACGTTTCTCGAGATAAGCTAGCTAAATATTGTCCTAGATATCTACTGTTATGCGTGCAACGACGCGCGTCTCGATCCCGAGTTGACGACACATCTCGCTGCATTCGGAATAAATGTGACGTCTCAAAAAAAGACGGAGAAAAGCGTGACGGAGCTGGTGAGGCATTTTCACAGGAAGGGCGTCTTCCCCGGAACACTCATGCACCGCGCAGCAAATTGAACAAAACTTGATGTTTGACTTTTCTCTCACTGCAGAAGACGGAAGCGCGTTGAAACCTGTCTTTGGCCCCGGGATCACTGGACTCAGTAATCTCGGAAACAGGTGGGGACAACTTGCCGCAATGTAAACAAACGCGCTGATTGTGTTTCCTTCTAGTTGTTACATGGCATCCGTCCTACAAATGCTGTTTTCGCTTTCTCCTTTCCAAGACCGGTATTATCGCAGACCTTCATCAGATCTATCACAAGGCTATGTTTCTGAGAAGGCTTCGGTACACTGGGCGACCTGCGGCCAGTCCCTACCTGCGGACTGCTTCGAATGTCAACTGTTCAAGCTCGCAGACGGTCTTTTGAGTGGACGTTACTCGAATCCACATACGGAAAAGCGTCTGTTTGACCCTTGTCTGGATTACTGTGGACAGCTGACATCTATGCAGCGCCATCGGATCCGCTTGTGCACCCCGCACCAGAGCACACGCTTTGGCAGACGGGCCTCAAACCTGCCGGGTTCAAAGCGCTCGTCGGCAGAGGGCACGCCGAGTTTGCCACGATGCGGCAACAAGACGCAGAAGAGTTCTTTGGACATTTTCTCACTGTGCTCAGACGGTATAACCATCAAGCGAGAGGTGGGGCACCAGGTAAGCGCTCGTCGGTGTTTGAGGACCATCGAGGGCCCATGCAACGTCACAGGAGAGGGAGAGCCAACGGATATCTTTTCGTTTGGATTGGAGCAGCGTTTGGAGTGTTTGGGATGTCATCGGGTCAGGTATCGGATCGACAGCATGGATGTCCTGAGCCTCGGTGTGCCAGCGACGGAAGGCGAGGGTGCCGCCGATGCGTCAAAGTCGACATATGCGCCGGTTCCGTTGGAGATGTGCTTTGACCTGTTCCTTGGTCAAACGGGGCAAGAGATGTTGGAATACCAATGCGAGGCGAGGTGTGGGAAGACACGCGCCGTCAGACGGGTGCAGCTCGCCACATTCCCTGACGTGCTAGTCGTTCATGCCAAGAAGTTCCAGCTGAAGAATTGGGTGCCCACGAAGCTAGGTATGTACTCGTCGAGCTGAGACCTCGACACAACTCACAGAGTGGAAACACAGACATTCCTATTATCCTGCCCGAGGGAGACCTTGTGCTAGATCAGTACATTGGCAAGGGATTGCAGCCGGGGGAAGAAGAGCTTCCAGATGGGCCTTCTGGGCCGTCGTTACCGCAATTTGAGGCGGAAGCGATGGGTCAGTTGGAGGGCATGGGCTTTCCGACTGTGAGATGCCAGAAAGCACTGCTCGCGACTGGCAACTCCGGGGCCGAGGCTGCGATGGAATGGCTATTCAACCACATGGAGGACCCTGGTACGTGAGGACCCATAGGGACTGACGAACGAGACTGAGTGTGTCGCCAGGCATTGATGACCCCATCCAGCTCAGTGTGCCGACAGGTGGATCGAGCGTTCGAGAGCCCTCGGGCGAAGAAATTGCGTTGCTGGCCGACATGGGTTTCACGCAGGCACAAGCCCGGAAGGCGCTCTTGGAAACCGTATGCCAGTCGCTATTTACAACATACATGTGGCTGATGGGACACACAGGGCGGGGATCCTGAACGTGCGGTGGAGTGGCTGTTCAACCATCCCGATGACAGCGGCGAGGAGACGGCCTCCGCTGGTGCCACAGGCACAGAAACGGAAAGGGGGACGAAGGCGATGTCGCCACCTGGTTCTGCGGGGTTGCCGGCGAGGTATCAGCTGAAGGGGTTCATCTCGCACAAGGGGCCAAGTGTGCATTCGGGGCATTACGTTGCCCACATCCGGTTGGTGCGACCGCGTTCGGGGGAAGCCATGGATGTAGACGGGGAAGGGGACGGGAATGAAGCGTGGGTGTTGTTCAACGATGAAAAGGTTGTGGTGGCCGATCGGGGGAGCGTGGGCGAGCTGAAGAAGTTGGCGTACATGTACGTCTTTGAGCGGATTCCGCTGTCCTGAGTAGTGTCTCCGTGTCCATGGACTTTGGTAGCAACTTGACAGGCACTAATAAAAGGAAGGGAGAAGTGATGCACGCCGTGAGCCTTGGCAGGTCGTGTCGAACATGTGTACATCAGTTTTAGTGCACGGTGAAAGAGAACGTCTCACGTTCAGTAGGAGACGGTCTATTCTTGACGACGACTCGCTCGTCTGATCACGTCCCTTATACAAAGAAAAAAAAATGACAAGGAATGCGATGCAATGTGACCCGATATTTTATCTCTTTTGCCACTCCCGCCCTTGTCATTCTCCCTTTTCTCCCTCCCTCCGCTGTTTCTCCACCCATTCGCTCCTTCGGACTCTCCTTCATGCCTCCCAGGATATTGCCGTGGCTCGCCTTCTCCGGCCTGCTCCTCCCTGCTGCAGCTCAGCAGGCCGGCTCTATCGTCCAGGCAGGTAGCACCCTCGTCAGCGCCATGATGGTCCGTCGCTCTTTGCCCCACCCTACACCCACTCATCCCCCGCCCCCCCTAGATGTTTCTCGGCAACGAAGAGATGGTCTACATCCTCGACAAGACCGAAGGCAACGCCGCCCAGATCGACGGCCACCCCGCTTGGGGTTCCGTCTGGTGCGTCTCCCACCCACCTTCCTTCTTGCTGGGGTCTCCTCCGAACGGAAATAACTTTTTTTTTTTTTTTTAGGAACATCAACACGCACCAGGCGACCACCATGAGCGTGCTCACCAACACCTTTTGTGCTTCTGGCATGCACCTCCCGAACGGCTCCTATGCTACTTTTGGTGGCAACGGTGCCATTAGCATCGGTGCGCCCCTCCCCTTTTCCCTTTTTTTTTTTACCATCTCACCCCACAAAAGGTTATGGTCCCCCGTCCTCTCCCACCTATGACGACGTCTACGACGACTATGATGGCAGAAAGGCCATCCGTATCCTCAACCCGTGTTCCTCCGCCAACTTGTCCTCCGCGAACTGTCAGTGGTTCGACAACCCCGCCGTACTCTCCATGCAGGAGATGCGCTGGTACTCTGCCGCAGAAGCCCTTGCGGACGGCACCATCGTCCTCATTGGTGGCTTCACTTCCGGTGGTTACGTCAACAGGAACATGCCCAACACCGACCCCGCGTACGAGGGCGGAGGTGCGACCCCCACGTACGAGTTTTACCCTTCAAAGGGTGCTGCCGCCGTCATGCAATTCATGATAACTACCTCGGGTCTCAATTCGTACGCCCACACCTACCTCATGCCCTCTGGCCGGTTGCTCGTCCAGGCCAACCTCTCCACGAGTGAGTTGCCCACCGTGTGTTCGAGACCTCATCCTTGATGACTATGCTAGTTCTTTGGGAACCCGATCAGAACGTTGAGACCCCCCTTCCTGATATGCCCAAGGGCGTCGCGCGTGTATACCCTGCTTCGGGTGCGGTCGCAATGCTGCCGCTCACCCCGGCCAACAACTATACCCCCACCCTCCTCTTCTGCGGTGGGTCTGATATGCCCGCGGATTACTACGGAGACTACTCCTGGCCGTTTTACAACACCTGGACGTACCCAGCATCTGCCGACTGCCAGCGTCTCACTCCCGAACCTCAGGATGGCACTTCGCCGGCATACGAACAGGACGACAACATGCTCGCGGGCCGCACCATGGGTCAGTTCATTACCCTTCCCGACGGGACCATGCTCGTCATCAACGGTGCTTCGAACGGCACTGCTGGGTTCGCTAACAAGACGCTCTACACCCCGACTCTCGCTCAGATGCCCTTTTACCAGTCGCTCGCATCGGGTCCCGTCGGCGCCCCCGCCATTTACAACCCCAACGCACCCAAGGGTTCGCGCTGGTCTAATACGGGACTCGAGTCGTCGAGCATTGCGAGGATGTACCACTCGACTGCGATGCTTCTCCCAGATGCCTCCGTGTTGATCGCAGGATCGAATCCCAACCTCGATGTCGAGCTTACCGCGCCCTATCCCACGACCTACACCGCCGAGATATTCTACCCGCCCTACTTTGCGTCCAAGGTCCGTCCGCAAGTGACGGGTGTCCCCCAGACGCTCAGCTATGGCGGGTCCTTTTTCACCATCACTGTCTCCTCGACCTCGTACACCGGCACGTCTGCCAATGACGCTGCCGCCAACACCACCGTCGTGCTCTCCCGCGGCGGCTTCACGACGCACGCGATGAACATGGGTCAGCGCCATCTCCAGCTCAACAACACATACAACGTCAACAGCGACGGGTCGTACGTCCTGTACGTCTCGCAGGTCCCGCCAAACGCCAACTTGCTCACACCCGGACCGGCGCTGTTGTTCGTCGTCGTGAATGGGGTGCCGAGTAATGGGACGATGGTGATCGTGGGGACGGGCAAGGTGGAGACGCAGCCGACGGCGGTGCCGGCGGTGCTTCCAGCGGTGCAGACTGCGACGACGACGGCGTCGACGGCCAAGTCTGGTGCGGTGGGCGGGCAGGGGGGCGTGATGACGGGGCTGGTTGTCAGCACCGCCTTGGCCCTCCTGGGTGCGTCAAGTACGTCCCTTTTTTCTCGTTGTCTTATGATGGATTGACGGACGGACGGGCACAGTATTGTAAAACGGGGTATTTCTCTCTCTCTCTCTCTCTCTCTTTTGGATACCGTGTCATGGACGACAGTACGCATGGACGATCGGAACTCTCCTCTCGCTGCTTTTTTGTTGTTGTTTTTGTTATACCATTATCGTAATGGATGGTGGGGTCACTCGAGTCGGGTAACTTAAAACTGGATGAAAGGACTGGGGTCGGTACATAATGTAACGAAGAGCGTGCATTTATAGTAAAGCTCGTAGCGGGTGTACTCTTGGAGTCATCTACATATTTCGTCGCCGATGGTTGCGCTCCCTCACGAGGTCTAACTTTTGGTTGATCCGCGTCATGTCCACCACACTGCCGTTGTGTAGTGCATCAGGCATCTAGGACTATATCGAACAAATACCAGCGTGTGATCCCGATAACAATTGACATGGGGAAAGGCGTTGTAGCAACATCCAACAATAAGGCTGTTGGCGATGTACCAAGATGACTCTGGATCCTACTGTGGTCTCTTTAGGTGGAGGTTTACTCATAGTATCGTTTAGAGTCGGGTGGAGTGCGAGGACAAAAAATAGTGTTTGAGACGACGCGTCCGAAACCATCGCTTCATGCAAGAGAATAATGGAATACAAATAACTGAACGTCGATATACCTGGCTGGATCGTTCGTATCCTATTGGCTTTCGTCGCTATTTGACGATGGGATTGACACCTCTGGCGGAGAGGTAGTCTTTGGCGGCGCTGGGACTCTGCGAACATGAAGAGGGGGGGCTCGGGAGGGAGAGAGAGCGTACCAGGTTCTTGATGAGATCGTAGACGCTCTTGTCGTGGTACCTGAGCCCCGTACGTGGATCTGTGTACGGTGCCTGTGCTCGCTACATCAGCGTGGCGTGCTCGCGAAAAAAAAAAAAAAAGGCGAGACGCACTTCGAGGCCTGTGATGTCGCAGTAGTGGCGGGGAGGTAACAACGAGGGGGGTGCTTCGATCGACGTATCTGCAGAGGGGGAGGGGCGTTGGCAAAGAAGCGCTTTGAACAGAGCGAGGGAGCGTACACGTCGGGATGTCCTCCTTTTCGACCGTCACGCTGGCACCATCGACGTCCATGGCCATGTCCCGCTCGAGTCGTCTACGCTCGCGGTCGGTGCGTTCGCGTTCACGTTCTTGGCCGAGGACGGTCTTGAGGTTCTTGGTGCGGCGGTTTGCGTTTTTGGTGTAGACGGCGTTCTTGAAAGGGCGGGGGAGATGGAGGAGGGAGAGTTGTTCGGCGAGGGTCTGTGGGTGGTGCGGTGAGGCTCATCGTCATGGGATGAGTGTAGGGTGAACGGACGGGTGTGTGCGCTGCGGTGCCATCGGTGGGCACTTTTTTCTTGGTCGTGCCCTTGGGTGGCCTGTTCGAGTTGGGTGGGTGAGCGGGGTCGACGAGGATGGATTCATTTGTCTGACATTTTTCTTTGACGCTTGTACTGTAGTGCGTACAGATCCAAAACGCGCTCGCACTCTGAAATCGCTTTTTTTCTCACTTTCGAGTCCCCATTCCCAATGATTGCCATGTCCCTCGAAACAATCCCCCGCTGCATCCCTCACGGTTCCCTCAATGCCACCACTGGCATCTTTTACAAAACGCCCGAACATACGCACAGCGCAGGCGTGCGACAAGTGTAGCGTGAGGAGAGCAAAGGTACGTTACGTTACGTTTCGCGTCTCTCCACCTTCTCTAACCAATTTTATGTTTATTTT
>JBBPSL010000202.1:13406-26583 GCA_038093555.1 Butyriboletus appendiculatus
CGATTCTTACTGGACACACGCATCCAGCATTGATCAGATGTCGGAGGTCATCCGAGATACATTCATCGCCCTTCACTCTTCCGACATCCTTCGTAAACTCGAAGCCGAGGTGAGCATGTCCCACCACCACTCCTTCCACGTTCCCCAGGTACTCAACCCAACACGCAACGACAGTTCCGCGAGCGCTATGCAAACCACGTTGTATCGTTGACGGTGATCCGAAAGAAAACAATCCTAAAGACGCTCTTGGATGCGGGTTGTCGTATTTCGGTATCCAAGGATATGGCTGCGGAGCTCGAGCAAGAGAATGCGGCGGTTGGCAACTTGCTCGATGTCACGGACGCCGATGCGAGCACGATCTCAACCATCACTCTGGACGACGACGCTGCTCCCGTCACGACCGAGGAACCTGTGGCACACATCAAGCGCGGTCGAGGTCGTCCACTTGGTTCAAGCAGGAATCGCATCCGAGTGCAACAAGACGACGAGGAGATTGAGGACGAGGACGTGCCGGCGGCGTTCAGGAACAAGTTTATCAAACTCTCGCACTTGATTCCGCCACATCCGGAAAAGGGCACGTTTGCCGTGGAGACGATCCGAAAGTCGTTGTACTTCTTTTCGTAGGAGCTGCCCTCATGCTTTTTCGCTTCGTGCGATTCGTCCCCGCGTTGCGCCATCTATACTCTGTCGTTTGCTCTCCGGTTCACGCCATATTGCGTGTCCGATTGCTTTCAATGCCATCCACAATCTACGCGCGCATATCTATGCATATTGTAATTCATCATTAGTGCTACATCTAACAGCGTACATAGAGCATAGACTTTATCGGTCACCTCTCGATGCTGGGAGTGAACCCAAGATTTTTTGTTTTTGCTAAGGCGAAGCGAGTTGGCTCATGGCACGTTCACAGATGGCCAACAACATGTTTTGACAAACTGGGTCGATAACGAGCTTGGAATCGATTGGGTTGCAGTGAGCTTGATCATCGTCAGGAGCATTGCTGCTCGACTGCTCAGGCTGACCTTGGCTGGAGTCCGAGACACGTCCACCGAACGGCACGGATCGAACGAGTTTCCCAATCCGATCGAGGAGTGCTTCTCTGAGCAATGCTCCTCCCACGTTGTCCCCCCCAGGGGCCGGATCATGCAAAGTATCATGGCTCTCTGGTGTGACGCAGAGATTGAGCGTGCTCGCGAGGAACCAGCCTGCATCCCTCGTCGCGAGCGCTCTGACGCGCTCTGCTCTCGTCCCGGCGAGTCGTTCCAACCGTTTCGTACGCGATTCGGTTACTGCGCGTTGTTGTGTTTGGGGTTGGGGCTGAGAGCTCGGATGAGTTTGCGTTTGTGTTTGCGTTTGAGACGGTGCAGAAAGTGGAGTTGGCGTTGGCGTCGGTGTCGGTAGCGGTGCTGGTGGTTCTGAGGGTGTGGCCGGCGGTTGTGGAGGGGACAGAAAGCACGAGCTTGAAGGGGGAGGGGGAGGGACTGCGTACAGTGCTTCGAGCTCGCGGATCGTCTCGAGGCCAAGTCGGTGCCTAATACCGCCCGCGATACTGCCGCCGCCGCCACCACCACCACTCGTGCCTGGGCCTGGGCCGGAGGGACGGACAAGGGATGGGAGAGCGTCCAGCGCCTCGAGTGACGTGCCGATGAGTGCGAACACGTCTGTGCGCACGTCGGACTTTTTCGGGGGATCGACGGAGGCGGTGCAGGCACCCTTGTCCTTGCCTTTGCCGACGGACGATCGACCGACCTTGTCCTTTTTTAGCGATACCGAGAGAAGGGGTGCGAGGCGCGCGGAACATAACGGGACGAGGGCACGTAAGAGGGCAAGGAGGACGCACTCGAGGAGGTGGTCGAGGACCCTGTCGACGTGCACATGCGCGTTGGTGGACGCAAACGTGGTGGTATGTAGGCGCTGGCGCTGACGTTTTGACTTGGTGCTGTCCTGGGCGGTGCGGACCAGGGTGTGCAAAGCTGTCCGGAGGACATACGTGAGGAGGGGGGACGCCAGCGCAACACGCGTGCTGTCTATGTGCGCTGGCTTGAGTTGCAGAGGGGCGCCGAGCGCGGATTGGGTTGGGTCAAAAATCGGGGCGGAGAACAAGAAGAGGTGGATCGTATCGAGTGTGCGGAGGACCGCGTCGGTGACCCGTGATGCGTACGAAAGAAGGTCTGCATTGGGAGAGGCGAGGGCACCTTTGAGAGAAGCATACGCTGCGATGAGCGATGGGGACGAAGGGTACTGGGATGACAGAAAGCGCGACCAGTCTATACCGCGCGAGGTCAGCATATATGCGCGTGCAATGTTGGTCGAAACGAGCCTACCAGCACGACTTTGGTCCCAGCTCCACTCGGGATCGTGTTGGTCTCTGGTGGGGTTCTTTTTGCTCTTTTTTTTGGGAGGCGGTGCATCCGAGGTCGATGCTACCTGAGACGCATCGGTGTGAAGTTTTGAGAGTACTGATGTATGTGAGCTGAAGGGTTAGGGCAGAGGAGTGTGGTCGACACGTACATTCTTGATCGGCATCGCGTTGAGCTTTGAGACTTGCGAGTTGTTTCTCGAGCTCAAGCGCGTACGTTCGCCACTCTCGACCGTCATTGTCCTTGGTCGCAACTGGGAAACGGGACTGGAGATCCAACAGGTAAGCTATTTGGAGCGATCGTGTCTGCGTGTAGACTGTGGGTCAGTGGGTACTGCTGCACTTACATGCAGCCGACTGATCTCTGGGCTTGTGTTTCAGAGCTGCCAGAGCCTGTATCAAAGTCAGATTGTATGTGAAGGGAAAAGACGTCGTCGCGTACGATGGCTATCCGAACGACGGAGCAAGGATCGGGCTGGGACATCGACTTACTAACGGGCGACGGAAAACCTACCTCTCGCGCTCCCTAATAGCTTGGGCCGGAATCCACAAGGAATCGCATGGAAAAACGTGTGCTGAAGGGCTGACAAGCTACTTCTACACTCGACTCTCAAATCTCGCATATACGCGCTAGTGATGTAAATTGGGACACCACGGAAGCATAAAAACATGGAATTTTGGATGTAAATTGCTAATGAAACACGAGCAGGTATGGGTCACATCGTTACTTGGGCTCTGCACCCTTCACCTTGGACTCGAGCTCAGCCTGTAAACGCTCGTTAGCACTCTTCGACAAAAGTAAGACAGTTTTAGCTGTTAGCTAAAATTGCGACACACAAGCTCTTTCTTTTTCTCTTCAATCTGTACAAGCCTTTGAGTGTCGCTGGAGATGGGGACGGCAAATACAGCATACCTGAGACTTGAGCTTGCGTAGCAGCTCGGCGTCATGTCGCCGCGCGTATTCCTCTGTGACATGTCAAACCTCTGCAGCACTGCCAGTCAGCCAAGCTCACCTTCATGAGCCCTCTCCTTCTTTCTGTAGAGTTGGTTATTGTCGGGCACCACCGGAGACTGTCGGGAAAGCACTCACCCAAATTCCTTGCTTTGCGCAACGCTGCCCTCCCTCACGCTTGAAGTATACGTCCTCACGAGGGCGGCACGACTAGCGAGGGTAGCAGGGCGAGAAGCAACAGAAAGCGTTGTAAACATCATCGGACTGGGTAATAAACTCGGTTTAGAGTCGTGGTTAGGGAGGACGTCAGAGTGCGTGACGCCCAAATAGGCTGCGTGACACTATGTCACATCATACACTTTCCAGTTCTCAATTTTGCAGTCATGTCCTCGGCGCGTCTCCTCACGCAGGTGGTCAGTTCAGTGTTCCCCGTCGTCGTCGTCGTTCCGCTCATCCTCATTCTCGTTGATAGTCTCGAAGTGCACGCAGTGCACGAACGTTCTCTTCCTCAGCTACCCGTAGAGGTATTCGTTCCGCATTTTGCCGATCCGGCATCCCACTGACGTTCCCCGTGTGCTAGACCTCGTTCAGGACCTCTACATCAGAGAGCTCAAATCCTATAAACCACCCGTCGCTGTGCGTATTCGGCCTGTGTTCCACTTTGCGCTTCTGACTTGGAATCGTCATCTCGTAGGCCAAGGATGCCCACGTCGGAAGTGTGAAAGTGTTCACCGCACCTGCTGCCCCCAAGCCACCGGTTCTTCCCGCGGATTTCGCAGCAGAGCTCACCGCATATGACGCCTTAGAACCAACGAAAACAGAGGCCGAGGCTGTCAAGCCCACCGGTCTCTCGGGAGAACAAGTTGGGGGCGGCGCAGAGGAATTCTTGACCTTCTTGGAAGCAGATGTAAAGCCTGCAGAGGCTCACCACTGATGCTTAAAATTAGACCGAGATACCGTCGACCCCTCGTTCAATAGATATGCCTGGTGGTGTTTTCGTGATGTCGTGTTTGCCCCACATATTGCTGGAGAGGTGCAGTAAGCAATCAGCTTTGTCCTTCTGAGATTTCTGAAATGTCTGGACAGTCTTGAGTGCGACGAAAGTTGGTATGGCAATGTATTCACTTCGCCAGAATGCAAACCAACTTTTGTTGCGAACTTGTGTAATCAATACCGAGGCTATGAATACTTATGCAGCCACCATCTTCTGCATGATCAACTTGTCGTAACCGTCGATGCTATCCTTTTCATACGAGCATATGAGTTCACTAAGGTTCCTCATGAATTACCCTCTGATTTCAATGCAGTGCTCTTGGGGCCCCAGTCACTTATTTAACCCGCGTCGGCGGCACGTATCTGCGTCCGATGATGTGGACGAGTTTACGGTACTGAGTGTAGATCACAGCAAACGTTCACCTCAGAGTCACAAAGCAACTCAATGGCCGATCATCGATGCATCCGGTGTTGCATGCACTCCTTGGTTGTCCGACATTTCGGTCTGTCTATAAACCATGCCGAACATGTGGTCACACCGATTGGCGCCACCGCCAATGTCTCGACTGTTCTATTGAGCATTGGACTACAAGCACTCTATACACATTGCGTTCGATCTCTGATGTCGTGGCAGATATTATTGATACTTTGATATACTTTGATATACCCCACTAGGACGACACTGCTCAGTGACTATATGGGCCGAGAGGTCATCGGGTACGTCTCACCTTTGTTTGCCTGATTAGACATTGGTCACCATTTACATCATCATAGGCCCAGACGGGGTCATTTCATTGCCAGAGATCAGTAATGCAATGAGTGACACGGTGAGAGGAAAATATCTTTTTATTGGCAAAACTAATGCTAACCTGATCCATCAGGGAACGATGTATTTTCTTACGCCCCTCTTGACATGGACAAGAGCTTGCTTCCCCAAGCCAACGTGACTGTCGATATGCCAAGTAAGCTACGACGTAAAACGATTTCACACATCTGTTCACATTGGCTAGTCGACGATGCAAACCTATCTGAGCGCTTGCGGAGCACGGGCACCCCCACTACAACAGACCACCAGTACGTCGATACGGGGAATCCTCGACTGGTCTATCAATATGGATTTGGGTTTCAACAGCATAAATTTCAACGAGGTAAGCGCAACGAGCTCTATACAAACGACGAATCGGACGTGATAATCCGTCCAGAGTGTCTATCCTTTCGCCACGAATGTTTCGACAGGCAATCATGGCTGCGATTGGGCAGAATATCAACCTACATTGTATGATATGTGGGTCACTCTTCGATGGGGGTCACCACGTTTTTCTGACTTGGTCGTGTGACGGACAGCACGTTGATGGCATGATGGACGTTGACTCGAACTGTACTGGTGCCAACTCCTTTGTGCTAGATGCTGTCAACATGCAGGACACTGTTTCAAGTCTGCTCGCCTGTCGTACTTTGCTGGTACTTTCCGCCCATTCATACTTGGTGCGCGATGTACGGTGAATTTCCAGACTGACGGAGGTCGAGCTTGGTTCCGAAACAACAGCGGCTTTCAAAAACCGCGCAGCGACGTCGATGTCACGATGCTGATCGTCCAGCTTCGGCTCAAACGTATGTACAACTCCGTATTATTTCCGCCCACACATACATATACGCCCTGACGCCGTTTCCCAGATCGATATCGATAGTATCCTACCTCAATTGTAAGATCTCCCCTCCCCTCTTTTATCTAGACGCCTCGGCCTCATTTTCATGTCTCATGAACATGACATACGCCCCCACGTTAACCCCCCACCAATCCTTGAAGCTCTGCTTCGTCGCCTCCACCGCCCTCTGCTTATCATGTCTCCACCACAGCCCACGTTCAAGCCCTATCTGGCACAACATCGGAATGCTGGACGTACAACTCGCTTTTCCGGCGCTGCGCGAGCGCGTGGCGGGGGTGGTCATACCGGATGTAGTGAGTTTGCGCGCGCGGGGGCATGTTTGATGGTCCTGCGGTAGATGAGGTGGACAGATTCAGAGGTAAAGGGGAGGACGGATGTCGCAATCAATATAAACGTTCTAAAGCTATTTGTAAATCGTTAGTTGGTCCGTCCTATATCCTAGATGGTAGGGAACTTCGGTAGCGGAAGGCGGCCAACGGGGCTTGTTTCTCCGAGTGAACCCGGGATCGGTCGTTCTCTTCTATCGCCGCTCCATGCGCGCGCTCGACATATTGGCCTCGCGGTTTCTTTCCGCCACATATATGGGGGTAGGCTGCCTCAGATCAATATGATCGTCCGTGACTCAGACATACGACGTCTCGGCGCCGCGCCTCGGTTCCAAAAAACGTCTATGAAGCTATTACATAACAGCTCGTCAAGCCCAAAGCTGGCGCCGAAACGGTGACAAGATAAAGTCATAGGTAAATCCAGGTAGATATCGTGATAAGTTGTATCGTTGGTATGATAGGGCATCTCCGGGGAAGAAAAATCATCATGGTATTAGGGTACGAGTGTTGCCTGGATAGGCCCGTCCACGCATTTCAGACTTCAAACTCAGTTTCGGCGGAATCTAGCGAAAAAGCCGGTCTTGGGGCTAGGCATGGCGTTCGTCGCGCTGGACATGCGGTCACGTCGCCGACCACAGCACACCGTGAAACCGGCCAAGAAGAGAAGAATCATGGCGGCAAAGGTGAGCCAGAAGCCTTAACGAAGCACGTGAGTAGATTATTACAGGTCGTGAACGGGACGAACGTACCTGGTCCAGTGATGGTGTTATCACCGAAACCGAGTTGGCCCATTTGATTCTTGAAATAGGCATAGAGGGCAATGTCGATGGCGAACGCGATGACGGTGAGGGTGGCGGCGAGGAAGGAGACTAGAGAGGCCAGGAGCGTGATGGTGATGTGTTGCGAGAATGAGAGGAGCAATGCGCCAAAGGAAATACCACATGCTATATCGAGGATTGTCCAAAAAAAAACAAAAGTACCACGCGGTTAAAACTGAGGAATATGGGTTGGAGATGAAAAAAAAAAAGACGTACCAACAGGATGGACGGCGAGACCGAGGGTCCAAGAAGATGCGATATTGACCGTGGTATTAGCGCTGTTCTGGAGGGTGAGTGAATAGCCATGGCCTATATGTGGGATATGAGCGACAAAGTCGGCGAGCCGCCGAAGAATTGCGGACCTGTACTGCTGCAGACTGTGCTTCCGTCGAGGAGGGTATAGCAGTAACTCCTATGCACGGATAAGGGGAGAACGCCGGTTAAATTAGAGAGACGACATACCAAATACCCAACTAGGGCAGCACATGGCCAAACTGCGTCAACGGCTGAGCCAGCGGAGGACTGATGGCGCTAACTCACCCTCAATTGTGTCATTGCTTGATCTCCAGCCACCGGGACAGTGCCGTTGGTATGCACGCGAGTGATGTCCATTGCGGTCAGGTAGGGTAGCGAGATGGAGACGATGAAGAGGAGGACAAAGGCAGAGAAGAGAAAGAAGATGGCGGGTATGCAAAAAGTGCGCGACATGATGACGGTGAACGTTTGTCGTCGTCGGGAGCGGCGTTGAGGAAGGGGAAGGAAGCAAAGCGCGAGGCGAATTGAGAACACGCTGAGATGGTTTTTATTATGGAACGATCTCAGCGCAGAGTAGCTCCAATTAACTAAACCCGGAAATGTCCAAGCCGCACACAGCCCGCGATGCGGCACGCTCCGGGCCTGGGGTTCAAGACCCTTTTCGGGGGAATATGTACAGCCCCATGTTCATTGTCCAGCGGGCAATATAGCCCATATTTGTCTCACAACACGGAGGGAAAACACTCGCGGGTTGGTGCTATTTGAACTACGGGTCATCTAAGATACTACATATGTTTTGGCGCTGCATCGCTTGGTGCGTGAGTCGAACAATCGGATGCCTGGAGAGACGTACAAATACAACCAAACACTGGTCCGACCTTCTTCTCTTCGTTTGTAAGATACTCAAACCCAGTCGGGAACAAGAGACTACCGTGATATCTGCAAAGCGACGTTACTTTTGTTTCTTCGCCCAGGAAACTTTTATGCATGATCTGTGGCTTGTCAGTGGAGTGACTCTCCTTACGATATGCCATCACCATCGTATCTCACGCTGTCGGACGGTCCGATGGGTGCATGGCGTTTCGAGGTTGCCAAGCTCACCACCTAGTGAACTCAGGTTTTGCCGTTCCTGCCGCCAACTTTTCAGTTTGGTGTCAACTCAAAGGAACGACGACTGTCGACGGATGGCACCAGTCCTGGTCATCTCCCGATGCTTCTTATATGCACTATGATGGAGTTGCCAGGGCGGGCTCGGCTGAGTGAATCGCACCTGTGAACATACAGCTCACATGTACATGAAGATCCCACTTGGCCTGACCCCTGGTGATGTCATTGACTTACTTCACATATGTAACTGGTGCCAGTGTGTCCTCAGGAGCATGAATATAATAGATCTGATAGTCCTGTTCAACCAGAGTAGTGATACATCACACAAGTAATTCATAAGAAGGCAGTGAAGCTACCTCTGCAGAGGCTGATTCACCTGGTGGCAACTGGTGTCATCCCATTGCCTATATGATATTGAGAGCTTATTGATGTGTTCTAGTTTTAACACATTCACCCTTCCTATATACCCATAGTCAATCAAGTCGGCATCATCCAGTCTTGAGTACTTGAGTTGTCTTCCTCTCAGGCTGGCTGACTTTGTGAAGATGGGATATGTGCTTCAGAGCTATGAAAGGATGTTGAGCTGCCCAAGCCCATGCGGTACCAGCATGATAGTGCTGAAACAAGTTTTACTGTCTCCTGTTCGCTGTGATGCGGGATAGCATGCGATCGGAGAACACTTATCGCCGTTTTAGATAGCGGGTATGACTAAGCGACGCGACCCCGAAAGTCCGTGCTCCAAGTCCCTCTGAATTCACCACCTTTTTCACCAACAGGTTGAGCACCAGAAGGTATGCACACCGGCCTACGAGGAACAATACTGGAATGAACGCAAATGAAGTGCCCGGAAGGACAAGGTCGCGGTATCACTGAAGGACATGTACGCCGCGCTCTCAGCAGAGCCCTGCGCGAACCAATTTACGTTGTGCAGCGTGCGCTCATGGAACACAGCACTCTCCGGACGAAACCATGCACTAGGAATGTGGTTGACGCGTCTCAAATGCGCCAACGCACGCGTTGTCCCCGGAGGCCGACTCTCAGAATACATGGCACGGTCAGTTTGATGCTCTTGTTCCTGCACTCAAAGATATGCTAAAAAAGAGGAGAAAGTTGGCATTCTCGTGGACGCCATCGGACGATATGCGAATGGTGAGGCCAAGCCGGTAAATCGTCACAATTGCGAAACTCCACCACGAAAGGGAGCCCGGGCCTTCTGATCATATTTTAGTATTTTCATTGGCCTCTTTTACTTACTCAATTGTCCTTATCATTTTACAATTAGTTTATGATACCCTTCTCTTATAGATACCGCTCGATCGAGTGTCGATAGTACGTCAAGAACAGGTCCAGGGCGCAAAACTCAGTCACCAGGTGACCAACCTTGTAAGGGCCAAGCATTCCATGCCGGACTTTGAACTGGTAACTCGTTCCACTACCACCACCATCGCAGATCCTACGTCGTCTTGAACACCATGTGGGGAATGTCTGACTCGGACGAAGAGTATTCTGAATCAGATGAGGACATGGAGCCACAAACGGAGGAACCCCCGCCGGGTGTCACAGGGCTCGCTCTTGCAGAGCACTACTTTGGGCCATTGCTGTCGCCAGTTGCTGCAACTCCTGCTCAGTGGACAGCATACACCGAGCATCGTCGCGGTGCCAATGCCGAGTTTAGAAACGTCTTCGATCGTCGAAAACGGTCGATTAGCGATGCGGTCGCCGTGATCGAAGACGAGTTGGGTCTAGATGACGGTACGCTCAAAAAGTGTATTTCAATCATTTGGCGAAATGTCGAGCTGGACGACATCGACGTGAGTGGGGTCTGTGTTAGAACTCTGCAAGACAGCGGCTCATCGATCCCCTCTCCTCAGCCTCGCAACGCAGATATTCTTGTTCGGATCTACTCCCCTGCAGCTCCAAAATACATTGACATACACTTCAAGTACCATTGTCGTTCTCGGATGTACGAAATTGAGTGGTTTTACTCACTCGGATACAGTATTCACAACCGCATTTCCGGTTCACCCGACACCTACCGTAATCCTTCTACAAATGGCCCCCCATCCATGTGGCACACTCGGGGTGGATGGCAGTCGATATGTTGGGGATACTACGACGACGACGGTAACTACGGTCGCAAGTGGCGTCGAATTGAAGTGGCCGGGATGGGGCTGCACGAAGACGGCGTCCTTGATGTTCATGAAGCACTTTTTGGGCCGATCGACACGCCTCCGGACGACAACGCTGATGTGGTTCTCGAATACAGGAGGAAGCTCGTTGCGACCGTGCGTCTCCTGTTCGCTGCGGTTGGGATAAGATACGAGGTGGCGTGTACGGACGAAGAAGACGATGAAAGGCCCGAGGATTACATGCTAGAGGGCTTGGGGGACAAGTGGGTCGCTCGAGGGGTACGGGAAGCTTGCGAATTCCAGTTGAGCAAAGATGCGGAAGCAGCGAGTCGCGGGCAAGAAGAACGTAGAGAGGCAGCGGCGGGTGAGGACGATATTGATTGCGAGGATGTTTTCTCTGATGATGGGTGGTTTTGATGACGATCACAAGCACTAATGAAGATCATATCCATATAAGCACTGTTTACTAGCAATAGTCTCCGTCAGATAGCGTGGGATCGATTCAAGAGAGTGCTGTTTCTTCTGACGAAAAGCGCGTTTGGTCATTTTCGCCGACTCGTCCCTAAAGGCTGGCTAGCCTCAGCAAGTTGGCGTCGCTTGCTTCAAATATTCTCTCGGGGGGAATGATGAATCTCATCTCCGGGTATGCCTCTATGGATGCCGAGTCTGTTCCCATCGATAAGTTTGTAAAGAAAGTCATAAACTCACTTTCACGAAACGGTGGGCGGACGAAGTAGCAGGCCTGGTGTTGCCTTGCACCTCCTGCATCTCATAATGAAAGTAATGAATCGGAAGTTCGAAACCTGGGTCGAGCCGACAACTCGAACTTGTATCTTGGTGGAGTACCTTGTCGATGCGTGAAAACACGTCAAAGAACACCACTCTGTACAAAATTCAACCACCACCTTGCAAGGGTCGTGTTGGACCTTGCTTGTTCCATCACTGAGGACGTGTACGTCAAGTGGTTTTAAACATAATGACGTCATTTAGCACTGGAAGGACTGTGGGATAAATGGGTCGGGCGCGGCATACGCAAAGCCTGTGGATTTCAGTTGATTAGGGATACGGAAGGGATGATTGTGAATAGGATGAGGCACGAAATGGCGAATTTAGACGGTTCTGATGAAATTGCAATTACTGATGCAACATACCAGGACAGATGATGGACGTAACTAGTCGATAACTTTGACAAACTTCGTTGCAGAGCTCGGCGACACTCCAATCGTGATCAAGGCCAGACTGGTATTAACCGGGATGGGCCGTCATGCGCGTCATGTTTGCAATACGACCGGTCCAAGGTATAACTCTGGCAATATAAGAAGAGGGCGACTGACCTGCTTTAACCGTCACTCTGTTGCAAGTCAGGTGTCTTCAGCCCACCATGCCTACCAACCTTCGCTGCGAAGGTAACCCATTCGACTCGCCTTCGCCCATCAAGGTCATAGCGTCTTCTCCACCAAAGGCGACATCGATCACTAGAACTCACCAACCCGACGTTCTCGCCACCGCAGACCTTCTGCTCGAACAACTGAAGGAACTCGAAAACCTCTGTTCTACCGTCGAGGAGCGCGTCCAGCGCAAGCGTCAAGCTCTGAAGGAACTCGAGTGTCTCATCTCCGAGTCGACTACCGCAGACGGGTCGCCACGGGGCCCTGCTTGCCCCGCCAACACACCGATCAACTCTCGCTTGCGCCTCGTGTCCCCGCGTCTTCGAGGGCTATTCGACCTGCGTGGGCCGGGGCAGGTGAACCTCGGCGCGATACAAAGCTGCCTGGACTATTCCCCAGAAACCAAAGCGGAAGACAACCTTTCCACGCACGAGAATCTTGGGCATTCCGAGGAGTGGGTGGACGATGACGAAGAAGCACTGATCTCCCCGTTCGATGACAAGTACGCACTTTGGCAGAGCCCGCGAAAGGTGGAGAAAGATTTGCCTGCGATTCCGCATGAGGAGCCCGGCGAGGTCTCGGAGTCGAGGATCCCGAGGAAGGTTTATGTTCGGAGACAGGTTTCAGCGTCGAGGAAGCTGACGGGTCGAACATCGGGCATTGTGACGCGAAGTACCTCGCACCGGCGTCGCCCCAGTGTGCGCAGCGTCAAGGCCACGAACACCGCCTTGGATTTCACAACCAAAGGGACAATGCGTCGAGGCTCGTGGAAGCGGAGCATCATGGAGAACGTAAAGACAAAGGGTGGAACAAAGATTTCGTCTGCCACCGAGAACGAGAGTGCGAAAGGCAGCGCTCGTAGGAAAGAGAGGAGGAAGGGGCTGTGGTCAATCTACTCGGTATGCTCAGAACTTGGTCTGAGTGGGACCCATCATGGCGCGTAAGCGACTCGGAGGGCAGTGGGGCACTGCACTATTTCTGGCTCGAATGATGGATCCTGTCAGCGTACTCGTACAAGCCTGTGTAATAGTTACCACCGAATTCTCCTGTCTCCTCACACCATACGAATCACGCTGGTGGTCTCCTTGTCTATTCTTGTATCCAATTGCTGTGAAATAATGTCGAGCGCGAGTTCCGAGCTTCCGAGTCCTTTGATGAAGCTAAAATAGAGAGGGCTGTGGCT
>JBBPSL010000208.1:0-26237 GCA_038093555.1 Butyriboletus appendiculatus
TCCCGTGGTGAATTGTGTGAGAGAATGGTAGATGGTTTGAGATATGATTCGGACACGAGCTTGTATAATGATTGTGAATACGCACTGGAACCTATGCAGACACGGAGGAAGCGCCGGAATCAAGCTGGAGGAGTAAAGGCACGGGAGAGAACGCACTTTTGGGGTCGTAGCGAGAGAGTCGTGATATGATATCTGGTGGTCGAAGCTTTCCGTGATCCAACACAATTTGTACGATCTCCGCACCCTGGTGACAGAGGAACACGACTACCGCTCAGCCCTGTGATGATGGATGGAACGCGAAACACAGAGGGTGACGTACCGTCTGACCGAACTGGTTCTCCGCTAACCACACATACCGCCCAAACCTCAGCCGCAAGAGACATTCGAGCGTGTTGAACTCGAGCATTTCACCTTCGTCGTCCGTATGGGCATGCCAGAGAATGTTGTGCTGTATGAGTGTGATGATGGATGCGCGCACGGTCCGCGGCTTCATCCCAGTGAAACGGACGAGTTGCGGGAGGGATAGCCGACCTCGGGTCAACAGTGCGGACGCGACTTTCTGGAAACGGAATGAGGGACGGAGTGTAGGTTTAGTACAAGTGCTTACTGCTGTGAGGGGGCCAAAATGTGTGTCTATGATCTGAGCGCAGAGACGGCAGGTGTCTGCGTCGGCCATTCGCGTACCGGGCAAGACAACGACCTGGGATCAGGCTGAACTAACAGTCAGGTGGGCAGACAACTTTGTTAGAGTGACATAAAAGTTGTCAGATCGTAGTCTAGCAAGTGACATCGATAACTACGCTTTTCCTTGACTCGTGTCCTCGCCTTTTTCTGCACCCGGCAATCGCCGTTTCCAGATTCAACAAGCACAGTTACATGTACTCAAATGTGCTTCTACTTTTCGACAACTCCCGCAAAACTTTCTTTATCACCTCGTCGTGCCAAAACCTCATGTCATGCCAATCCGATGTCCTTCAATTTCACGCTGAAAAGGTCAGTCATGGATACAACGAACAAAATGAAATGCAAGTGGTGAAATGTGATGGACAAGGCGCGGAAAAAATAGTGGAGAAAGTACTTGACCTTACTCGTGGATGCCTGATGGATGTGATGTCAACAAGGATGGGGAGAATGCGTGGACGAAGATAATAAGTTAGCACCGCACAGGTGCGAAGGTGCGGGTACTGTGCAGTGGCAAGTACGGCGAGGCAGTGGACAAAGCCGCTGACTGAAGTGGTGCGTCACATCATTCGACGCGCGGCCGTTTGGGGCCTGCAGAGACATTTAATGCATGACACTAGAGGAAACGCACACGACGTACCTGGTGAATTTCGAGGATCTTCCACAAACACTTCCTCGCTAGGATCTACCTCGTCGTGGCTTCTTTTTGATGACGCCTTACTCGAAAGGGTGACAGAACTTTCATTCGAAGCAGCATCGGGATCTATCCAGTCTTCCTCGTCCTCCCCTTCGGCGTCCTCGTCATCCCATTCATCCCAGGTCTCATCGTGCTGAAGTGTGGCTTCAATACTACCTTCCTGTGCACTCTGTTCGGGGTTGAATGTTCGGTCAAATTCAGCATCTATATCATAGTTGTGAGCGGAAGTACTGGTGAGAATCGTCGGAATCATACCAGCTTCACGCTCCAATATCGAAACAAAGTTGGAATCAGACTCGTCGATTTTCGAGAATAATATTTTTGCCTGAGAAGCACTTGTCTCCTGATTACCTGATGCTTGCTCTGCTAGCATTTCATTAGACGAATATATTGAGCCGTTCGGAAAGCATACTCACTATGGACAACTTCATTCGTGGACTCGCTGGTCGCGAGTTCTTCACTGCTCGGGACCGACTTCTCTTTAGCTTAAGTTACACGGTACATCAGTAACATTGAAGTGATAGCACGATGTATAGACATACGTGATAACGCTCCATTCGTGGCGTCGTTACCAGTTAGTTCACTCGGTTCGGATTCAAGAACTGCACGGGGAGGAACTGGGGTAGCCGCAGATTTGTCCTCTTCCTCTTCATCCTCATCCGAATCGGATAGAACTACCTGGGTTTCATCCACTGCTGTTGATGTATCTTGCTCTCCTTCTTCCTCATAATGTGGAGGTTCGCCGTATTGGACAGTGGAGGCTCCTCCGGCTCGCTCTGGAAGATCCTCACCATATCGTTCGTCATACTCCTCCGACTGAACATAATCCAAATATTCAGTCTGTTCGCCTCCGAACGCCGACTCCTGCCCAGTAACCGTTGCCGGGGCGTCGGTATCTTCTGCTGCTGTATCGTGAATCTGGTCAGCATCTAGACGATCGGATTTGGCAGATTCGTCTTCGCCGCCGGCATTAGTACCCTCATAATCATCCTCATCCTCGAGAGCATGTGTAGCCTCCCCAGTAACTTCATGATATTCACCCGCAGGGTATTGAACACCAGAAGTGTACTCCGGTTCATAATTGTCTTGTGTAATTTCTTCGGTCGGTTCGGGAGGAAATACGGGTCCTTTGACAAGTTCCTCGGCTTCTGTGGTATGCGGTACCTCCAAACCTTCGGAAGCGACCGTGGCGTGTGGAGAGGGGTGGTTGGCTCCATCCTCTTGTCGAGGCTGAGGTTGTTCTTCACCTGTATCATAATGTTCATGATGTTCTGTTGAAACAAGTGTAAGTTTTCAGGCAGCAACAATGAAAGGCAACACAAACCTTCTTCGTGTTCTCCTTCCCCAGTTTCGGCGGCCACGTTCAGTCGTTGAATCTGCTCCTGAAGTGCGTAGTAACGAATGATAAACCGCGGGACAATAGCACGAAGGAGAAGTCGAAGAGGTCCTACAAAGTCAGATCCATCGTGTAAAATGTTGAGATCGTGTAAACTAATTTCTCGTGAATGCACGTTGTCCTGCATAAAATTTAGCATATAGCAGTGTTCCAGTCGAGGGGTATTACTAACCTCAGAAATTTCCAACTGTAGATCGTAGGCGTCGAGCACGAGTTCACCTTCAAAGCTATGAGGAACGCGAGAAAGTAAACTCTCATCCTGACGTAACGCCTCAAAGACGCTACTCAGAGGTTCGTAGTATAGCGTAGGCCGATTCTCAAGGAGTAGCGAGTAAACTTTCTGTTTGCCGTGAGATTCCTCTCCAGATTCGCCCTCCACGGGTTGGTTGAACAACGCAAATCCTGCCTCGGAGAGATGGGTAACAGACAGTAAAACAGCAGGTGGAGGATCGATGTAAACATCATCTGAAATGTGGAGTGGATTAACAGTCTCTCCTTCCGCAACTGGTGCCTGCTCTGCAGCTTTTTTATCCTGGACCGGTGGACTGCTATCATGAGCATTTTCAGCGCCTGCAAGAGACGCTGACTCAGCAGTTGGTGGCTCTGAGTTTTCGTGCTGAGCCACCCCTGAGTTAGCGGGATGCTCCTCAGCGACAGGTGGAACATGGGGTTCTGCCTCATCATCCGCGTCCGCAGGGGCCGGCGTTTCAAACGGCTGCCCGTCGGTACGGGCAGTATCGCCTAACTGCTCGCGGGACTCACTGGCAGGAGGAATACTTTCATCGGGTGCATCAGTTGGATGCACCAAATCCGAGGGAAAAGTTTCCTCTGAAGTTGAGGGCTCCACGTGGGGAACGTCAGCTGGCGGGTGGTCAAGGGGTGTGGGATGCACGTCCGACTCCGGTTCGCCTTGCACCTCAGGGAGAGAGGCGTGCTCCGAAAATGCTGGCGACGTCGGTGCTGGATGTTCAGAGCCAATCGGGACGTCGACGGATGGCTGCAGGGGCTGAGGAGAAGGGGCGTGTGACACGTCATAAACTTCAATGTCGAGTAGCTCGTCCCCGTGAGGGCGCTGATATTCGGCGGTTTCGTCGGCCATTTCGTATTCTGCATTATCGCCGACGTACTCTTCCATGTCTACCTCTACGCTGGCATGTTCGGCGTAAGTAGAAGCAACAAGATGGCCATCGTGGTCCATCAGTGCTTCTGCGAAAAATTCTGCGGAGCCTGTGATGTTCATTGGAACATCGGGGTCTGAAGAGAAGTCAAGCATTTGTGCATCATACGCATCGATCGATGAGGAGGCCGACATTACAGTTGCAGCGGGGGGAATGCACAGAGTCGGGGAATAAGAAAGAACGGCATTTGCCTTGCCTTTCATCACCGACTTAGGGCAAGCTTGGTCCGTGCAGATCACGTGGTATGGTACACCACCTCATCGACGCCGACAGTGACAGCGACAACGAAGGCGTCAAACACTCAAAGTCGTTTGCTGTCGAGATGGCTACCGAGGGTCCTCATGCAGCGGACGTGGAGTTTCTAGTGCGGCGGTCTATGACCAAGGGGTACCAGCTGTTCTCCCTGCTCACACCGCCAGCATACACGGCGTTCATACTCGCGCGCAAAGGCCGAGCTCAGTTCAGCGTAAATCGCTTCCTACGCGCAACTTGGGTCGGAGGTGCAGTTGGTAAGCTTTTACCCACTCATTTTGTGCTTTCATTCATGCTGGTGCAGGATGCGCGGCGGGTGGAGGGTTTGAGTATGTCCGGTCCGCCAGCTCCAGCGAGGTCACTGTCAGAAATAGGCACATCCGTAGCGCCTACGACGTACGATCTCCTTGAATCATCTCGTGTGCTTCGTACTCACCTTCATGTAGACCGCGTCGTTGCGGGGGGACGACCATTCCACCATCGGTGCCTTGCTCTTTGCCGTCCTCACCCCCGCCCTATTTTTGAGGAGGGCAAGTACGATAAACTGTGAGTAGGATCCGAGTAACAGAAAACAAAACCCGTTCACACTTCTTTCAAAGTGGTTTTAGGCGGCGCTGGCATTGGTTCATCCATCGGTATCTTGACACATTATGGTCGGACCTTGACTGGCGACCCACCATCACCAGTCCAAGTCCCTGAAGTCTCTATTCCTTCAGTAGATTAGAACGTTATGGTGGTTATTCCCCTTCGGTAGTGCCATGCCGCGGGTGATTTCATTTCTCACAGCAGACTCTGCATTCGGATGGTAAACTTGGCGGTCATTACATCTTTACTCTACACTGTACACCACGCATTTAACTAACTCCTCGCCACGTCTTTGAATCTTCCATCCACAACTGGATGAATGACAGGCAGATCATCATTATAGGTCTTCTCATGACCATTCTCGCCATTCCCCCCACACCGAATCCTCTTTCCATCGCAGCAATCAACACCACTCATGTGCTCTCGTGCGGTGATGTTGAAGTGATCCACGTAATGTACGCGAGAACGTAGCTTATGCAACACGTTCACAGCCGCATGCTGCCACCTTTGGGCGGCATCAGCCGTCTCTGAGTGAAGGTGATTCTTCTCACGTAGACGAACCATCTTGTTGACATAGTGACTCCCTGCCAACGCAGTCATGAGAGTGCATCGCATCGCCCAGCATATCAATGCTCACCAAGTAAGTATTTCCTAACGAGACTGCTCATCAATTGCCCATTCTCGTCGTCAATGAGATATTCATGTCCAAGGAGGGCTGTGTACCCATCATACCCGGCAGCCATGTACTCTCTCGTTACGATCTTGTACGTCCGCCCGTTCTTCTCCCTCTTGATAAATTCACCATCCACGGGGGCGGGAGTTCCTGAACCAGAGCTGGTACGGGAGTTTTCCGACGGCGTCTTTGGCACTTCCGGTAGGAGCCAGACTCCAAGTACACGCTGACCAGACGGGCGACGAGAATCCCAAGTGACGCGTAAACCAGATACGATGGGAAACCGTCTTAAATCACTCGTCAGTGAAATCTAACGAACAGTGAGATGACTACTTGCCCTTCTTGTGCGGGGTATGTGGATAACGCTCCCTCGAGCGCATCCCACAAGGTTTCCCCGTCTAGCTCGAGTACAACCGTGGGATCGTCGAAAGGTAAAATCTCCAGGATATTCCCGAGCGTGATCACGCCTTCAATAGTCTCAGTAGGTGCGGCAGTCGCTATCTGACAGATAGACCTGTACCTGGAGAATACAGTGTGTCTCCTCGTAGTGTTCCTGCACATATGAGGACCCCATCAGAGCCGCTGCCACATTTCGTAGACAACGCATCATCGTATGCGTGCATCAAGACGTCTGCGAACCAATTCCCCGCTGCCGTCTGCACAAGAAAGTACATAAGTTATCCTGGCCAGCTGAGTGAATCCGCATACCTCGTCTGTGCGCAAGAGGTGCGATCGCAAATCCAGTGCTACTTCGGTGATGCATACAGGTGCTTTCAACGACTCGGATACCGACGACAGCACGTCGTGAAGGATTTTCTGCAGGTTCTTCGAAGACGGCATACCAGGCTGGATTTCATGGCGTTTACCTAGACACCAACACAGTTCAGCCGTTCGATCTCTCCGAAAGAGCGTAAGATAAATAATGGACACTCACCATGGACAGCTTTGATCACTCTCTTCCTAACGCTACCTGGAGGGGTATCTTCGAGCTCTAGTGTGAGTTCACTCAGTTCTCTAAAGTCTGTTCCGCTCTTAACCACCAGTATGTCGCCATCGTCATCTTCAGATCCAATGCTCGGCTTTGAAACGTCGTATCCCTCCCAAGTAGTCACACCCTTTGATGCGAAGTAGAGGTGGTCGTGGCCACCCAAGATGATGTCTACCCCGTGTTCCCCAGCTATGGAACGGGTTTTTTGAGCAGACGGAGATGAAGCTAATAAATCTTTCGCTAGCTGGATGTCCTGTGGTAACAAGGGTGAGCGAATATTTTCGATCGGCAAATCATGATGTTACATTTGGGACCCTACGAAATGTATCAGCGATACATTCGAGTGCATGAATGGCCCCTTACCGAGCGTGAGTCAATGCGATGATAAGGTCACACCGATGCTCCCCGCGCAATCGCTGTGACAATTCTCTACCAGTCTTTGCCATGTCCTTGAACTTGAAATTGGGTGGCCATGCTGGTATCGTGGTGATCCAGCTTCTGTGGAACCAGAGTCGTAATATGTCAATTCTTGTACAATGGGACACAGACTCTTCGACAAGGCCAATGATTCCGATTCTGACGCCTGACCGCTCTAGCACCTTGAAGAGATGCAAATGTTTCGGAACGTTGTTGGTATTCTCGTCGACGATGTTGCTCAGAAGCCAGGGCTCGGGAACAAATGAGATGGTTTACACGAAACTCGGGCAGAGAACTCACAAACTTGGTGTCATCGACCAATTTCGAGAGATGTGGGTATCCTACAAAGCGTGACGGTACTCGGCATCGTGCATCGAATGAACCGAACTTGGTACAGACCAAAATCAAAGTCATGGTTGCCTTGTAATGGAATGCACCTAATTAGCAGGATAGTTACAGAGGTCCCCCGATAATGTACAAACCCGTCAACGCAACATCCGGTGCAAGCTCATTCATCACTGGAACCTATATAAACCAGCCATCAACCCAATCTGAAGGTTGTACGCGCAAAAGCTCACCATGTGGCTTCCTCGGGTCACCGTACTCTCGACCGATGGCGAAAACAAGTCGCCAGAGAATAGTGAGAGGCCATCGCGTGCTCCATCTGATCTCATGCGCCACTTGCGTCGAATATCGTCCAAGAGGGCAGCGAACTGGGTGACGTCGATCGTGTCACCGTCCGCGGAAATCTTCTGAGGCGTAACGCGGTACACGTCGTTCCAGTGTATAATGGACAGTCGCGACATGGTCACGGCGGTTGGGATGTAAAATGACGAGCCCGGGTGAAATATATGCAGGGGTATTCCTACAAATCAGAGAAAAGTGGTTCCTGAATTATAACTTCCACTAGCGCGTACTGCGGAATTTCCTGATCTCTTTCGTTTGGTGTACAATCCCACAAACGTCGGTATGTAACCACCTCGACCCTAAATTTCGCTTTTCTGCGTAGCAAACGCCCGAAACCAGTCTCGCCCAGCCTCGAACGACACCCTTGCGGCCTCCACGCCGTCGATCGGATGTGTTTCTTTCGGGAACACCAACATCTCCACCACCCGTCCTCTTCCCTTCAATACATGATAATACCCCCTTCCTTGCGTCGGTGGCACGCGGAGATCGTCCTCGCCCAATAATATCAACACTGGTGTCCTCACGCGATCCACGTGTGCGATCGGCGAGGCAGCATAGAGCGTGGCGAAGCTATCCGGAGTGACGTACGTGCCAGCTTCAAACGGGAGTCCGAACTCACGGAACGGCCAGTCCGAGATGTCGGAAGCGCAGAGCTCGCCGGCGGAGATGACAGGGTTGCGCATGACTGCCGCACTGAACACGTCGGGGTGCTGGCCGATAACTGCCAAGGTTGCAGATGAGCTTCGTTGGACTGGCTGAGAGTGAGACAGAGGTTTGAGACGTACGATGCGCCGCGAGGAAGCCCCCGTGGCTTCCACCTTGGACAACTTGTCTTCCTGGCTCAGACAGTCCGAGATTGATGAGTTCCTCGACTGTCGCGATACAGTCCGCAACGTCGAGGCTCCCGCATTTCCCGAGAAGGTCTTGGATAAATTTCTCACCAAAACCCATGGAACCAGTGTAATTCGGTAACGATACAGTATCTGGAGCTCTGATTCAATCACCTGCCCGGACAAAGGTAGGACCGGCTGACTCACAGCCTTCAAGGGCATAAGCGAGAACACCTGGCGTGAAGGACGTCACACTGGACGCGTGTGGTCCTCCATGTGGAATCGTCAGGCAGACAGGTTTGTGTCCTTGCACAGGTTCTTTCGATCGAATGACGATAGTTTCGACAGGATATCTATTTGGAATGGGTATGACACAAGAATCAAGGCGATCGATGGCTTCCTGAACTGTAACTTAAATTGAGGAAGGGTATTATTTCTTCAAATCGTATTATACGCACGTTTTGGAGAAACAACTGGTCTATCAAGGACCTGAACATTTTCCGGGAATCCATCTGGTGTCAAAGTTAAAAGAACCGTTTCCGGTGGAGATGTTGGGGTGCTCCGCGAGCATATCACAGAGCGCGCTCCATCGGTTCCGAGTAAACCCCAGCTATGCCATGCTTGGCCATCCAGGACAGGTGTCAAATCGACCACAGCGCCATTTTCCACGTTGATTGAAATTAGTGTCGGACGAGAGCGCCAAAGCGACTGTACCAAAACATATGTCTTATCGCCGAGTCTGAGGAATGGGCTATCGGCCAGGTTGTACTCGGTGTACAGACCTGGGAACTCCTGAGCTGAAGGATCATATACAGCGTCCACAAGGAGCCTGTCGCCAGCAGTACCTTTCAAATCACGAACATGAAGGGATGCTGTAGATGCGTGTGCACCGCCCACGGGATTGGACAGCCAGAATAAAAGCGTTGGAACACGATCATTGTCAAATAGGACACGGGGTGAACGAGAGGAGCGCCTTTGGGTCTCGATTTTAACGGACTTGCACACCGTGGTCGTGGTAGTTTCTGGACTTTCGCTCGGAAGGATGAGTTCCCATATGCTGGTTGGTCGGTTGAAACATCCTTTTACGCCCAACAGCTTTCCATCACCAGTTTGCTCGTATCCGGTAGCATAGAGACGTGTTTCTGTAACGAAAGTTGCCTGACCGAATAGGACAGGAATAATGGGGGGTTGGTCTAGTGACAACATTGTAAGAGATGCAGCTGGTGACGTGTCGCTGCCACTGTGGGACACCTCATTTGGGGACCGCCAGCGGAACACAAAGAGAGCAGGTCGTTTCTTGGTATACAATTGTTCGCCAAAATGTGGAGTGAAGCGAAATTTCGGGTATGGATCATCTCCCAGTTTCTCGGTAATCTCGGGGTCAGCTTCGGCGGTGTACACTAAGGCGGTTTCTGACGGACTGAAAGAGAACGATTTAAAGAAATCTAAGAGGGCGAAGTAAGTCAGTACATAAGGGCAACAATGGAATCAATAATATACCGTCTGTGTGGAACTGCCCATGTTGCTTCGTGACTTCAAGTGATGCCTCAAGCTGAGCGCTTGACCAGACTTCCACATAGCGTTTCTTTGCACCGTTAGCCTCGGATACCTCTTTGAGAAATGCATGGCGCTTCTCTGACGGTGCACAGAGGAAAGCCAAGATCTCGGACGGATCGGGGGTGATTGAAGTTGAGGATATTACTGGCGAGTCGATTGCTGCATCTGTGCTACCCAAGGTGAGTGTTCCCGTGATGGATCGCTTCACATTTCGTTCATGATCACGAATTGAATAGGTGATGCGGACGACTGCGAAGATGAGGTGTTAGACAAGGGAGCCGGAGAGGGTAAACCTGCAGACCTGAGACGCCAGATGTAGTCGTAGTGTTGATAAACTTGGCCGATGTTGGCACATGTAGCTCTGCGAGCTCTTTGTAAAAACGAGAAGCACCACTGAAGCAGAGGGAGGACATCTTCAAGATAGGATATGTGGTAGCAGCTGATTATCGATTATCTTCCGCGTGGGCCTTTGTGGGCTGATAATGACTGGCATCTCGTTACCTCAGCTAACATCCGATAACGTGTGGGATATCATGCAAAATTACGCTCTACCCGTCCAGTTGGACAGCCATTCATGCCATTGTCAAGGCTAAACTGGGCGACGTGGCTGCGGTGAGAATGAACGCGTATGTTGCGTGTAGGCTGTATGTAACTTACAGGCCTGAGTTTGAATTTGAAACGGCTTGCGCAAGCTCGACTCACTCCCACCCAATCAGCCGGTCGCGCTTTCAAAGCTTCGTGTGTTCGTTAGCTAGCTAGGTGTCGTACAGGAAAAAACACAAAACAATAAGTGGTGTCTAAAGACTTGATCCTGCGCCGCAACCTCTCATCTCTGCATTACTAGCGAGTCGGTCCGCATCTGCTCATGGCACCGCCCGCGCTCTTTCTCATGATATTGGATGTGTCAGACGCTGATTTCACGGCTTCTCCGATCGACACTTCGTCATCCTCTCTGTTCGCGGCACAAAGGTACTGCACACATCATATCTAGTGACGCGGACTCTATTGTCAGAAGACATTTGTCACTCGTTTTCCCTCCAGCCTGCTTGGCGGCCGAATATACATATATATTCTGTCGCTTGTGTGATTCCCAACTCAAAATCCATCCCCTCCAACTTGACCATCGTAGCCAACATGGGAATACTCTCCTCCGTCATCAATGACAACCTCTGTCCTGGTACCCCCAGCTTCACAGCCGCGGACGTGCCAGACATGTCCGGCAAGGTCGTCCTCGTCACCGGTGCCACGGCTGGTATCGGCAAAGAGACTGCTAGGGTGAGTATCAGCTCCAAGCTTGCTGCTCCAAGCATTCAGGCTTGCTCTCGACGTCGTTCACTAACCAATTGTTTAGGTGTTGCTAACCAAGAATACCAAAGTTTGGATCACTGCCCGTGATCAATCCAAAGGTGACGCAACCCTCAAAGAACTCAAGGACATTACCGGCAAAGATGCCAACCTCCTTGTTATGAATCTTGCAAACCTGAAGAGCGTCAAGGCGGCGGCTCAGGAATTCAATTCGTAAGGCTCCTATCCCTTTCATTATTGTCAGGGGAAATTAACACTTGGTAAATAGTAAGGAGACACAACTGAACGTTCTGTTTAACAACGCGTAAGCACAAGTTTCCAGTGTCAGGAATCGCTGACCTACATTGTCGGATCAGCGGTGTGATGATTCCCCCCATTGATCTGCTCACGGATGATGGGTATGACCTTCAATTCGGTACCAATGTCCTCGGCCATTTCTACTTTACCAAACTCGTCCTTCCTATCCTACTCTCCACCGCAAAATCAGCACCGGACGGTATCGCCAGGATCGTCAACACCTCGTCCAACGGTCACTGGTTCGGCGGTCTCGAATACGACACCGTAAAAGATGGTCCAGCGCGCAGAAAAACCGGGGCATGGAAACTGTACGGACAGAGTAAGACGGTGAGGTCGCTCCAACGACGTTACTAGGTTCAATTCCACTCATGGTATGATACCGTTAGGGGAATATCGTCTTCGCTGCTGAGCTGACACGGCGGTACGGAGACCAAGGCATTGTCTCGACGTCGTTGAACCCAGGTCAGTGTACATCCATCTGAGCTCAGCTAGGCCGAGCAATCACCACATCGCTCACCCGTACACTCAATAGGAGGTATCAAGACCGATCTGCAGCGGCATTCGGGTAGTATTTTCCAGTTGTTCTCGGTATGTGTCTTTCAAGCCCCATGGTGGTGTCTCGGTGCTTTGTCTGACGTCAGTTCATTGCACAGAATGCCACCCTCCGTCCGGTGTCGTATGGGGCTATCACCCAGCTATACGCAGGAACGGTGGCCGACGGCAAGTCTCTGAACGGCAAGGTACGTGCGCTTCAAGACGTGTCCGCGTCTTTGATAATGACCATGCCATGTTGTTCTGTAGTACCTCGTTCCGTGGGCACGCATCGGGACGCCTCGCGCCGATACGCAGGATCCCGAGATTGGGAAGAAGCTGTGGCAATACTTGGAGGAACAAGTCAAGGACGTCTAAAGTCTGTCGTCTCTTGCCGATTCAGAACTAGTTGAATTTTGTTGCCCGGGACGTTGACATTGCGGCTCGTTATGCATGCCACCACACCAACACACTTGTACTACGCTACATGGTCAACATAATAATCAGATAATCAATAGTCTCGAGCGTGCCTCCGAGTCTACTCGAACAAACTGACCCGTTTTGCCTGTTGTTTTCCGACCGCTCAGAAGCGCTTGTACGTTACAATCCCAGAGACAACGAATGATATTACAAACATAACCTCAACCTAGACTTGTCGAGCAAATTTTCCCTTTACATTCGGAACGTCCCTCCCGTGTTCCCATACCATATGCTCAGACGTTGCCGTACTGCCAAACTTCACCTGCGCATTCAGGTATTCCGTAAAAGGTCTCTCTGTTTCGGGTATTTGCTGCAGGTGCACGAGATTTTGGAGCGCCTGCATGAGCGCCGGGTGGTTGGTCAAAAATGGGTAGGTGGTGGTATCGACACCGGCAGCATAGATGCGCAGACACCGGTCATCGACGTCCCGCTCAGGGAAGGTGACGGAGAACGAGGGCGGTTGACCGAGGTCGGCCAAGATCGCAATGTAAGGAAGCAAATCAGGGTCTTGTTTTCCGCCTTTGCTGCTCACATATTGACTTCTGCGGGTAATGTTGTGCAAAGCGTCCTTGGAACTCTTCGACTCCCGAGCCTTGTCGGAAACGAGGATCTGCGACATTCGCGACTCCGCTGACGCATTTTCGGGTCCGCCTTTGAAGTAGATGGGTATCATCTTGTCGATGAGAGGTTGTTGGTGACAACACTGCACCGCACTGGTCCTCTGCCAGTGCCGTAGGGTCCACTCCTCCAAGCTACATGAGGTGGATCATCAGGTTCGATGTTACGTTACGAAAAAGAAAGTTGGAATACGAACCCTAATGCATTCTCTTCCTTCGATCCGGCAATGTTCGCTTCCATGCAAACCCAATGCGAGAAATTCAGATACGCGTGCTCGAACGTTTTGCGTGCTAGCGATGCTTGAGTGTCCCCCTCGTCCCATACCTGCGGTCCGAAGACGAATTCAAGCCAATCCACAACGGGGATCATTTGGCAGTCGGCGAGATGGCCTTCCCATGTCGTTGGCATCGCGGTGACCACATTCTTTGCGTGTGTGCGGATGAAGAAGTCTTTGGCCAAAAGCCACAGCAATCGGCTAGCCAGCTCGCCACGTTGACCCATGTCGATCATGCCAGAATTGATTGTCTTCAATAGAGTCCCAAGAGCGTCCCCTAGCATTCCAGGCTCTGCATGGAGATCGCTTGCAGCAACACACGACAGGAGCGGTTCGGATGGGTAACTTGTGAATCTCCAATTGCGGTCCAGGGTCGTCGCAAGACATATGCGTAGGTGGCTGGCCACACCTCTCTCCAGATACTCGACCGAATCTGGGTGTCCCAACGTGATATTCAGACCGAATCGCTGTCCCAATATCGCGAGTACGTGGTTGGTGTCACGAGGATCGAAACCGCCAGCCCCATATAACTTCGAGGACGCTGTGCGCAACACTTTGTACGCTTGCCTGTGCGCGGTCTTGAGAGAAATCCACCTATCCGCCATCGAGTACGAGTTGAGTAAGTAAGTGGCGATAGCAACTTGAAACGGAAAGCGTCTTACAAGGGTCTCCCATATCCAAGGATGTGATCTAATCTTGAAACATCCTCCACGCCAACTTCCCCAAGTCCCAATGCGCTCTGATCCCATCCCAGCTGAGTGTATGGTGGGAAGAGCTGTTCGCCATCCACAGCAACGCGAGCAGAATTGTCTGAGTCGATAGATGATTAGCAAGCTCGTGAGGACATCGGCACACTTACATTTCTGGTTTGGAGGCGAAAAGTCGGCAACTTTCGAAGTCGTCGAGGCAAATACGACCCAGACACCATGATTCTCTGCGTAGGTGTAATCGCTCACAGCTCTGCAAAAAATGTCTGCCGGGCGATATCCATTTCGAATTGGAAGGGTTGGACTGAGTGGGTGTGCTTCGTCGATTGCAATCACCAACTTGGGTTCGTAGGGAGCATCGGGGAATATGCTCGCGAGACGGGCACCTACTCTCTCGTAGGCAGCAGAAAGAACGAGAGAAAAATGGGAGGAGACAAAGGGTTGGATTTTTCGTTCTGGTTCGGACCGCGTTACTCAGCCACGAGCTCTCCGACACGAGTTGAAATACTTACCAGATAAGGAGAGTGTTCCCATCTTCTCAGTAGTTTTACCAACCTCTGTCTCTGTGGCCTTCGAACCCACATCCGGCACAGAAGATTCCTTTGTTGGTGCGCTAGGTTTTGAAGGGAGGCTTTGTACGAGATCGGCATGAACCTATAGAAGGTTGTCAAACCGCATTGCGGCACGGAACGATATATGTATTCACACCTTTTCGTATTTTTCACTGAGTTTTTCAAAGAAATCGCTCCTAGCAGTGGACCTCGCGGGGTAGGTCATGTCACACATCTGGTCGACCCAACGCATGATCCCTGCCTTTGCACTGCGAGTGGTGTAGTTGCTCGAGAGATAGTCGTCGAGCGTATCAAAAAGGGCGGTCAGGAAGGCGTAACAGATTGTTTGGTACCCCTCCGCGGTAGATGGAAAATTGGTCAAGATGTTCGATGGAATTTGATCGCGCCCGGGGAAACCCACGGTATCTTGTTCCTCGCGCAAGTTCATGTAAATTATGATGACACCCTTTTTTCTCAACTGGGGATTGATTCAGTCGCCACATATGCTCGTGAAAACAAGCGGCTCGCTTACCTCGGTGAGCAGCCTTGATTTACCTGTTCCTGAACTTTGTACGATGGAACAGAATTTCGCATAGTACCCGGGCCCAGGAGTGACCGCTTTCTTCTTAAACAATTTCTCGTTGTGAATCAGATACTCGTAGAAGCCATCAACAGCTGCGCCACGATATTTTGCCTCGAAGGACCCTGACAAGCCCTGAGATAGATCTATCCGAGGTCGTTAGTCCATCCCGTGTGGTTCTGGTTAGATGGTAAGATGTTGTGCACTTACCGGTTTCTGTCTTGCGATCCGGTGCTGGTTCCGGTACCGCTGCTACTGCTTTGAGGACAGCTTGTAGAGTGATTGTCAACAAATGTTGGATAGGGATCTAGGACACGCACCGAGGTTCCGAATTTCGCGGTAGGATTTACCCTTCCAAGCAGAATCGAGCATATCTCGTAACTCTCGATGGGTTTTGATTAGCTTCGTCGCTTGCCCCAAACTAAGGTACTTCGTGTCCATGTCACCGTTAGAGTTTTCGATGATAGCATGGAGGAGTGCGTAATATTCAAGGTTGGAACTGAGATCGGAGACGTCACCAAAACCATCTTCAACGGCTTTATCTACCGCCCTATCGAGTTCGTGGTGAGTGGCAGCGTCGAAGCGATCTAAGAGTGTCTCGAGGGGCATGATGAGTCGAATTGTTGTAGTACCAAGCCATTTGACGAGCCGCTTTTTATATCGCCAATGGATGGACGACTGATCCACAGCATTTGTGGTTCAACGTGCCGCATTGCTATTGTTCCACATAAATGTAAACAAAATGTCCACTACAATTATGCTCCACCATTCACCATCGTCACGTCGTGTCCACACAGTCCATAATTCCCTTTGCGTCGCCGATTTCCGTTGGACGTTGGACGGTTTGGACGTTGGACAGTGGCGACGCCTAAGACGCTCTACTGGCTCCGCCTCGGCATCTGCCGCGACCTCTCTCGACCCCTCTACTGCTCCTTCTTATGGTCTCTCGCCCCTCTCTCTGCATTGCCACAACGTCGATCCCGACGCGCTTGATTTACTCTCACCGTAAAGGTAGGACGTACAGCACAACCCCGGACTAAGGTGGTGGTACAGTGGATATATATACTCACAATGCATATCGTCAGGACCCGCAAAAACATAGTACATCACCGTGGTTATTGAAGATGACGATGTGTGAGTTAGTGTGACACCCAAATTCATAGATAATCTTCCACGCAAGAGGACCAGCATGTGGAGTTGTCGATTGAGATGATGAGGGTAAGTTGACGAGGGATCCGACCCGCCGTCTGCAATATAGCTTTCGCCGTCGACAAAGGTCGAATGCTCTGATTCCAACAGCTCTTGATGGTCTCTGGCATCACGGAATTACATTCCTTGATCACAGGATGAATTGGATGCTGTCTACTTTCAGTTGCATGTTCGCAGGTGTGATTTGCTCGACCTCGCCCTTCCTGATAGCTCCATCATACTGTCTAATGACTGTGCAATATGCAAAAAATTTCACATGTTTTGGCTGGGCGGCCTGGGCCTTAGCAACTGACACTTCCACGATGAAATCCCCATGGGGTACAGTCGCAACATTTACAGATAATTATAAGTACAACGCGCCGAATTAGCACGACGAAACGTTGCCTGAAATAATGTCCGTTATCGAACTATGATCATTGTAACCATCCAGACCACGTACCAGAGAGTGAAAGTCGAACTTTCCGCGATCACCGGATGCGGGACGCGAGGAAAATGGTAGCTGCAGCAGCGCCTGTGGCGAACGCCAGTGATGGAAGAACAAACGCATTGAGCGAAAATGCGGGACAACCGGTATGCTCGCCGCGTTTGGGGATCCCACCGACAGCTTCAGGACGTGGTATCGCATTATTCTCCCAACCGTCATCTAGTAACCTCTTCATCATCTCCTCGTTTAGCATCACCAGGTCTTCCATTTCCCAAGAGGTGCAGAGGTCCACCATCCACTTCATCCGACGTTTGCTCACTGGGCCTCCGACACCGGGAGCCCTTTCTCTGAGCATCACCCGTAATTCTCCCACCTTCTCGATTGCTTTCCCAGCTTGTTCCGGGAGACTGCGCTCGATCCTCTGTTTAATGAGGTTCGCGAACTTCGGGCTCTGCCCATTCGTAGATATCATTATCTGTAGTGGTCCATTGCGAATCTGAGAGCCAAAGTAGAAATCGCAGGATTCTGGAATGTCAGCGACGTTGACCGGGATTTTGCGCTCCCTGCAGAGAGAGCAAATGACGCGAGACTGCGCCACGTCGTCAATAGCGGTGAGCACCATGTCGACACCGACGAGGTCATCAGCGCCGCCGAAAACGCGGTCGTGGTATGTTATCTGATGGGGACCGTCGATGAACTTTTTCGTGAGGGGATGCAAGCCGGTGCTGGGACAGATGATGGTGACCCGCGCGTCCGCAACGAGCACAGATTCGATGCGACCCGAGGCAACGTCTCCACCGCCGACGATGAGAACGTGTTTAGACTTGAGTTGCCAGGCCACTAGGAGGGAACCACCGCCCTGTGTGAGCGAGTCGGAGGACATATTGAGTTGTGCAACGGATAATGCAAATGGACAAAAGGAGTGGATACGTGAGAAAATTTGAGACGATTCACCTTGGCCTTGTTGTGTGAGGATGAGACGGTATCTATGTGTACCGAGAGAGGAGAGTGGCCATGGTGACCTTCTGTACATTATTTATCCCCCCGCTCCTGAGGCTCGTCCTCCTCTTCCTTCCTCCTCCTCTCTCTTTCCTTCATTTTCGTCCTTCATTTCAGGCCGGGGCCTGAAACACTAATTTTTGGCTTACCGTGATAGAAACCATCAGGAACCTCGGCAGTAAGCATTTAATACCGCTGTCAGCTGTCATAAACTGGCTCATTGCCTTCCACTTCTCTTGCTGCAGGCCAGCCCGTTTGGCGTTGACCGTCCTTTGACGGACTCTAGCTGGTCTAGTTTTGTACCCTCTCCGGAAGACCATCGTCTTTGACCGGCACAAACCGCCTCTCGCCAAGATGGTGTCCAAGCGTCTCATGCTTGCCTGGTTTTTCTTTGATGCCTCCCTCCTGGCCGCGGGGGTCGTTACGCTCATTCTCTCGCTCGTTTGGCGCAAGCCCGACCTACTCCTCAACATCACATTTAGCTCCTTTGACCTCACCGGTAATGGTCTCGTCCAGGACCTTTTGCATCGACCCTCATATTTCTCCGCAGGTGGAACTATGTTGGGAATTATCTTCCTGGCAACCTTCGCCAGCTCCCTCGTTCTCATCGCTTTGCGGGGCAAGAGACCCCTCGTCATGCTTAACTGGTTGCTCCTCGTCAATGGCATCGCGATTCTCTTCGTCGGCACATACATTTGGCTATTCACGCTTCACGAGCGAAACAACTATCACAAAGTGTTTGGAATGCAGAGCAATGCTACCAAAATTGCCGTCCAGGACACGGTGCGTGGGCGTGATGATAGGGTAAATTTTGTGTGGATTCTCATGCATTGCACAGTTCGGATGCTGTGGTTACTTTCGTGCCACTGATGAAGTTGCGTTTGGTGGTACCTTCTGTCCCAATGCAACTGCGGCTGTGAAAGTGAACAACTTCTGCGTCACTCCGATCACCAAATTTGCAGACACGAAATTAAATGATGTCTTCAGGTAAGCACCCTCAGCTGGCAGATGACGTCCTCTTAGCTGGTGTTAGTACTATGTATGGATTTATGGCGATTGTCGTCGGTCTCTTCCTTGCAAACATGTGTGTTATTAAAAAGGTAAGCGACCTCAGTTCATAGTTTTAGCAGGCGCTGACACACAGCAGCGACAAGAGGAGGTCCGTTTTGAGAAAATCGACGCCAAGCGGGGCGGGCACGGCTTTATATGAAGAGATCACCTGGTGTGATATGCGGTTTACTTCTTTTGATCGAATCTTTTCTTTACCTCTCGAATGTATCCTCTAGTATCGTTTGCCATTCCTCTGGTCTCTTCGTTTTGTGATCCTTTTTCGTCATCCTTATTTGAGCGGTATGGAACTCAAAGCGCTAGACGCGGTGTATTTCCTTTGAAACTCTCGTTCGTGTCCGGTGGTTGTATTTGCTAGGGTTGATGAATTGTTTTGGTTTTGGTTTCACCTTGTGCACCGGGTTGGTTACCCGTATGTAATTTACCAGTGGAGGAACAACGCGACGGGGATTGGATTGCTAGCCGCCACTAGGCGATCCCCATAAATGCTACAGCAATGTAACTTATCTACGGATGTGAGCTTCGCTCAACCGTTTCACCGCAGTGCGACCACCACAACCGATGTCGTGCTCATGTTGACGATCAGCTTGGTTGTCAGCGAAAGTGATCACTTGTGGCGATATCTCATACCAACATGTTGAGACTTGTCATCCAACTATCAAGTCGGTAAAGAAAGTGACGTAGCATTCGGTGGGTACATAGCAGACCGGTTTTGACGCGAAGTTCGGGTTACGGCGTTGATCTGTCCCTCGATAGTGGTTATGGATCAATTGTCGCGAGATCGCTGATGGTTACCCGCCCACAGTACCGTTGGCTTCTCACGTAGCGGTGATCAGATCACAAACAAACACTCTCCAGCGAGGTCAAGGATCCGCATCAATCTGCATCTGACGGTGGGTGATGGAATGGAGAGGGTCGCCATTTCGACGTGTGTATGCTGAGGCACGGTATCATGCTAATGTTTTTGAGAAATTGCTTGGGTGGTTACAGCGGTCTGGGGTTCCCCTTGCTCGCTCCCGAGGGTAATCTCCGCTGTATAGATATTACTGTCCGTTGTGCGTAAGAAGCCTAGAAAGTGTGCCTTAGCATATGTCATTGTCAATTCGCGCATGCGCTCCAACAATGCAAGTGACAAGAAATGCAACGTGCCCATGTACGAGAAGACTGTGTCTCGTGCGCTGCCAGTGATATTGTCGGCCATGCGCAAGTCCTGACGATGGGCATTCTGTTAGTGGGAACTGTGTTTAGTTTATTGGCGGTTGTGACATGACGAAGACCAAACATTCAAGTTCAATGATTACAGCCGTTGATGTCGGAGTTGTTGGACAGGCCAGAGAAGTACGTACGCAGTTGATGGTGAGCGACTCGGTTTGACCCTTTGGAAGTGGTTGCAAGGTATATTACTGAAGTGGTCTGTGCAGCGAAGAGCAAATAGTTAGTACTAAGAGGTGTAGTCATTTCTTGACAGGTCATTCCCATGCGTAACGCCCGCAAGAAGAAAACACCCATCACCTTGACAGAAAAACACCACCCAACCGCGAATGGTAGCAGCAATCCCCACACGACGAGGACGTTGATCAGGCGCTTCCATGTTCTGCTCAAGAAGCAAAGGCAGCTTCGGATGAATGCATCTAGTGCCTCCAATGCAAAGACGTTGCAGGACGTGGAGCAGGAGATCGAGCGCCTTGGAGGGTTGGCGGCGTATCAACGAATGTCGAGCATTGGGCAGGGTGGGGATCGGGGAGGGGGAAGCGAAAAGGTCCTGATCAAGTGGCTCGTCGGCATGGGCTTGTCCAAGAGAGATGACAAGGGGTCTCTGAGGTACGCACACCGGCTCTGAGTGCACCGAATCTCCTTGCCATTGGTGCATCCCTCAGCTTATTGGAAGTTGGCGCACTGAAACCAGACAACTACGCGTCGTGTTCGTCATGGATAACGACGACACCTATCGACCTTCGAAGCAGACATCCATCCATTATCGAACAGGACTTCCTGACCATGGACGTAGAGGAGCACACCGAGAGATGGGACCTCATCAGTCTTAGCCTGGTGGTGAACTTTGTGCCCGAGCCAAAAGATAGAGGTAAATTTTTTTGGATTGCATGTCTTGTAGTTCTCATGTGTTGGCAGGACGAATGCTCATCTTGGCACATACATTCCTGCGTCCGTCAGGCTTGTTATTTCTCGCAGTAAGTCTTTCGGATGCGCTCTCTGGCTGTGTAGCTTAACCAGCCCACAGCTCCCCTTGCCATGCGTCGAGAACTCGCGTTACATGTCGTTCGAGCGCCTTGAGCTGCTCATGACGGCGATTGGGTTCGCGGAGGTGGAGACCAAATGGAGACAAGGCGGGAAGATGGCATATTGGCTCTATCGGAAGATAGCGCTAGACGGTCCATTGAAGGCGGACAAGTTTCGAAAGAAAAGCATCTGTCGAGAGGGGAGAAGGAATAATTTTTGTATCCTCCTGGATTGTTGACTGGAAACGTGTATGTACATGAAAAAAAAAAAGTTTCGGGTGTGACTCTGTGAATTTGTGAAATGGGGAGCATCGTGTGGGGTTGGGCCATCTTTTTCTTTGTCGTCGTCGTCGTTAACCTCGTCGACAAGTGAGCTCGACGTGGACCGTCGTGAAGAGCGTCAGTTGTTTGTAGACAGCAAACATTTAACAAGTACTCCGCTCGTTGCCCGGGACGATGCTCACCACACCTCGACTCCTCTTGAACCTCAAGTCCCCGGCACAGGCGCAGCAGCAGCAGCAACAACGCCAACAGCACTCGCAGAATACCCTCACTGCTTCCCAACAACGCGACGTGCTCCATCAACTCAACGGTGCTTACCACGCCCAAAATAATTCAGCTTCTCCACAACAAGGCCCGCCCAACATTCACCATCCACAGACAATCCAAATCCCCATGCTCGGCACGCTCCAGGTGCCTCCACCCCAACCCAACCCGCAGGGAAATCAGGCCCCACCACCCCAGCAGCAGAACCCACTTGGTCAACCCGGCCAGGGCATCCCTCCACCACCACCCCAAAATGGCCAGGACTTCACCTTGTCGAGTGTCTTGCACTTTTTGCAGACAGAATGGCGTCGATACGAGCGGGACAGAAACGAGTGGGAGATCGAGAGGGCAGAGATGAGGGTCAGTGTCGTTCGTTTTTCTGTGCACATTCATCTCTCCATGTCTGTCTCGATCCAACTCGGAGGCTCGATGCAGCGTCTTTGTGTTCGCCACGCGTTTTTCCCCCTCTTCCTGGACTCGAGATGCCACCATCATGTGCTATCGTGTTGCCCGTGCTCATCGTCCACTCATTGTAGGCACGCATTGCCCTTCTCGAAGGAGAGCGTCGTTCGTTCGAGAACGTCAAATTGGACCTCATGCGACGTATCAAGATGCTGGAATATGCTCTCCGCATGGAACGGTGAGCCCCCGCAGCTTGCCCACTTGCCACGTACTCTTGTTCATGTCTCCAATTTTTTCCACCACATTTTTGCACAACCCGTGATACATACAGTTCAAAGCAACTTGCTCCCCCGTCGACAACAGCACTCCCGTCCAAGCTGGCTGCTATTCAACAGAGCGCAAAAGATGATGCACAGGGTCACAAAGATGGAAGTAGTGGAAGTTCACCTCGAAGTGATGGTATGTGGTTTTTCTGTTTCTTTGTAAATCACAATAATAGTATCTCTCATCCGTAGATTCGCCACTTCCATCTGAGAAAGTACCAAACGGCGTCGTTCCCCGTGCTCCTTCTGGTGCTGCTCCTGTTCCCGCCTCTGTACCATCCACGGTTGCTGCTTTGAATAAAGCTCCCACTGGGCGTGATCCCAAATCGCGCGCAAGGAGCCGAGAGTACCTCAAACAGTGTCTCCAAGAAATATCGTATCTGACTTCACCTCAAGCAATGAACCCACTTCCAAACCGCCCACTCATCTCCAACCCGAACCCAAGCATGGGTCCCGGTGGCAACGTCATGAATCCTAGTTCCACCGGGGGAGTTGGACTTGGTGGTGCGATGGCTGGGGGTATTGGCGGTGTGGGACAAGGGCAAGGCATGGCGCAAGGCCAAGGACCCTCTCCCTTTGATACGATATATAACGGACGACCCAGGAAGCAACTCCCAGATTCGGGCGGCCCCGGGGTCGGCGTACCAGGAAAGGAGTTCCCGATGCTCGGAAGTAGCACTGGTTCCGGCGCTATTGGTGTTATGTCCGGCCCCGGAAATGCACCTCCGTCCTCGGGCCCGCTTGAACGAGCGAATCAGCTTGCTATTGCTGGGCCAGGGATGTACCAGCAACAGCAGCAAGCTCCGGTCCAGGCGCAACCTCAACAATCACAAGAAAACCAGCTGCAACGTAACCTTGCCCAATCTCAACCCCTCTCCCAACCACAAACGCAGAGTTCGCAGCAACAGCAGGACGGAATTGGACAGGCGTCTGTGATCCGCCAAGAGGGCGACGTTCCGAAGCAAACGACAATGATTTTCCGTCCCGACGACGCAGGAGAGTGGAAAGAGAAGCTACGTTCATCTTATGAGCAACATGTCCAACAGTGGAGGGAGAGTGAAGAAGAGGAGCCAGAAGAGGTCGGCGAGGAAGAGGATGAATCTGAGGCGGTGGGTGTTGTCGATGAGGCAGATGGTGAAAGCACGAAACTCTGGAAAGCTAAACGGACGCTGAGGAAGTGAGTTCTCGATCTATGCATGGTCAACTGTTGGCTGATCCCCGGATTTCAAGCCATCTTGACGCAGTCCGTGCACTGGCGTTCCACCCCACCGAACTGTGCCTGGCCACTGGCGGTGATGACTGTACGGTTAAAATATGGCGTATGGACGTAGCCAGTCTGGCATCTTCTACGTGCGTTAGGGGTTCGTGCTCTCTTGTTTGTTACTCATGCTTTCACAGTGCTCGTGTCACGACAGAGAGTGAGCCTCAGCTTACTCTACGCGGTCATTCGGCTGCCATCACCCGTCTTGTGCACTCCCCAACACGCCAACTGTTGTACAGTGCATCCCTGGACTCGAGCATCCGAGTATGGGCGCTTCCACTACCCTCTCACACGACCTATGCACCGTACGATGAGTTATCCTCTCGAGGCGAACTTATCGGCCACACGGATGCTGTGTGGGATCTCGCACTTGTCAGGGACGAAAGCACGCTCGTCAGCTGTGGTGCTGAAGGAGCCGTGAAGGTGTGGGATGTGAGTGGGCCAGGACCCGGCTCACTCCGGTTGTCATGGGGTTACTCTGGCTTGGAACGAGAAGGCGCGGATGGCGAAGACGAAACGGACGAGCGTGGCGCTACAGCCGTCGAAGCAATCAAAACAGACTTGAAGAAGGTAGCTGTGGCATACCAAAATGCGGTCGTCAAGATATTTGACATCGAGACTGGTAAAGAAGTCTCGCGATTGGCTACGGATGCGACGTACGGTGAGTTGATCATCCGTCCTGTCTCGGGGATCCATTGATAACATAAACATGTGTTATGCAGACGGGACGCCTGCGACCCAAGTGAACCGGCTCGTATCACATCCGACAATGTCCTTCATCGTTACTGCTCACGAGGACAAGTTTATCCGTATTTTTGACATCATCAACGGTGCGGATCTAATTTAGACAAGATTTTTTTTTCCCCCTTCTGACCTTCTCATGACAGGACAATGTACACACACGATGCCCGCACACTTGGACGGCGTCACCTCGCTTTCGATCGACGCTGCCGGTTTCTCACTCGTTTCGGGTTCGCACGATTGCTCGATACGGTTCTGGGATTTGCTTGGTTCGCGGACGTGTACGCAGGAAATGACGACGCACCGAGAAAAGGCGAGGGAGGGCGTGTTGGACGTTGAATTTCATCCCTCGTTGCCGTTCATGGCAAGCGCAGGTGCGGACGGCGTCGTCAAACTTTACGCGTCTTCATAGCTTTTTCTTCTTCTTTGCCATGACCTTGCTATCACGCGCACGTCTTTATACGAATTTTTTTTCTTCCTCTGGGCTAGGTATTTGCTCACCTTGGCTCAGCTCATCTTTTTTTCCTTTCGAGTTAGACACTCCTTTGTCTGTCGTACGTATATACGCATTATAGGACGGGAATTCTTTCATCGTACTCATTATCTCGTCTCTGCGCTGTCATTGATGATTTTTGTTGGTCGCAACGTGGCGAACAAAAGAGGGGAAAAAAAAAAGGGATTCTTCACGGGTCAATGGTAAAAACAGGGGTTGCTTGCTATTACGAATAAAAAGACCCAAAAGTACGGTGGTGCCGCAGACGTATGTCCGAAAAAGAGTAAGTACAACGTGGGCCCGCAAGCGACGATGCGGCCGGTTCGGGAGTCGGAAAAATAATAAGGCTACAGTGGTTAGGTATACAGTGAAAAGAAGGAGATTCCTCGAAAACATATATATAGCGCAAAGAATAACCGAGTGGGAAAAAAAAGGGGGGGGGGACGAGAACTATTTCAGATGTCTGTCGAATAACGCGCGTCAGTGTGGCTCATCCCATGGGACGACATCGACGCACCGATCTTCATGCCCTGGTCCGCCGTCAGCAACTCCAAACCAAGCTTGTGCGGCGCGAGCATCTCCCGACACTGATCCCCAATGACATGGCTTACCGGCCGCTCCGTGCTGAAATCCTCCTTGCAGTGCATGACGTACACCCTCAGACCCGCGAGCGCGTCGTGTAGCGCTTCAGGCGGGAGTGGCTCCTTCTTTTGTTTCTTCCTGGGACGCGACGACCCCTGTGGAGATTTGCGTGCGAGAACGACCTCGGTCGCGAGCGAGATCATCTCCTGGACGAGATGGTTCGGGCTGAGGTGGCCCCACAGGACCTCGTCCGGCCGACCAGCGGGATAGGAACATTCGATGAACACGGCCGAGAGATCGTGCGGGATCTTGGGCGCCGCCGCACGCCAGACGGTGACGTTCCTCGGTTTGACGGCCACGCTGTCGGGCTCGACGTCGCCAAAGAAGACGAATTCGTGGTTGGTAGGTATGTGTTTGACGAAGAAGCACGAGCTCTCGTAGCACCCCATCTCGTTCTTGCCATGACTGATCGTCATGCTGCGCACCGCGATGTCGGGGAATATCGTCTTGTATTTACCATCGGCGTGGAGTCTAGACGGCGGCACCGTTGTAAACGTGGTTAGCTCCGATATCGGAGTTTGGTGGGGTGAGAGCGCACGAGACTCACGCGTGATAGACCAAGCGATATAACGGATTCGTCTCGTCATAGGTGGCTAATCTCGGCCAAA
>JBBPSL010000209.1:0-26216 GCA_038093555.1 Butyriboletus appendiculatus
TTACAGTCAAAAATAACTATCCACTCCCCTTGATCTCACAGCTTGTGGACAAGCTTAAAGGATCAAAATGGTTTACAAAGATTGATCTTCGCTGGGGATACAACAATGTTCGCATCAAAGAAGGAGACAAATAAAAAGCTGCCTTCGTCTGTCACAAAGGATCTTTTGAACCAGTTGTAATGTATTTTGGACTATGCAACTCACCTGCTACATTCCAAACCATGATGAACGAACTATTCTCGGATATCACTGACGTCATGGTTATCTATATTGATGACCTCATGATCTTCACAAAGACCAATGACATCACAGAACACGAAAGAATCGTAAAGAAAGTGTTGGAACGCCTCAGAGAACATGACCTGTTTGCAAAACCGGAGAAATGCACCTTTAGTGTCCAAGAAGTGGAATTCCTTGGCAAGATAGTATCTAGAAACGGAATCAAGATGGACAATAGTAAAGTCACAGCCATTAAGGAATGGCCGATTCCAAAGAATGTTAGAGGTGTACGTAGTTTTCTTGGCCTAGCAAACTTCTATCGAAGATTCATTGAAGGATATGCCCAAGTGGCCCGTCCCTTAAATGATCTAACTAAGAAAGACACACCTTTCGAATGGAAAGAGGCTCAGCAAACAGCATTTGACATCCTAAAGACACGATTCACCACTGCCCCTATTCTCGCCTATCCTGATAACGACAAAGTATTCCGATTGGAAACGGATGCTTCTAATTATGCCACCGGAGCAGTGCTCTCTATAGAACAAAATGACAAATGGCACCCTGTCGCATTTTCCTCACACTCCATGACACCAGAGGAACGTAATTACCCAGTCGCAGATAAGGAAATGCTTAGTGTCATACGATCCCTCGAACAGTGGTGTCACTACCTTGAAGGTGCACACCACCAGTTCGAAATATGGAATGATCACGCCAATCTCCAATGGTTCATGAAACGCCAAGACCTTAACTGTCGGCATGGGCACAATACCTAACACGTTTCAATTTCAAATGGCTTCATAAAGCAGGATCTACAATGGGTAAAGCCAATGCTTTATCTAGAGGAGAAGACCATGCTATTGGAATAGAACATGACAATACCAGAGTGCTAGTCATTCCACCGGAACAGATTAGTGTTACAGAAGTTCGCATTGCTACAGATTCTGATCTCATCATCGACAAAATCAGAAAAGCCATACATCTACTCAAAGAATCTGATATCATCACCTTACGAAATAAGTATGACATCGACATACAAGAAGATGAACTTCTTCATGACAAAGAAGGAAAGATCTACATACCCGACGATCAAGATCTAAGATTAGAAATCATTAGATCACATCATGATACTCCAGTCGCAGGTCACCCTGGATCAGAAAAGACAATAGAACTCGTACAACGAAGTTATACATGGCCTGGCATGAACACATTCATCAAAGAATATGTCTCTAGATGTGAACGATGTGCAAGATGCAAGCCATCTAATATAGCACCACCCGGCAAACTTAAGCCGTTAGAACTACCTAATATGCCCTGGATCAAAGTAACCACAGACTTCACCACAGACCTTCCCCTATCTAAAGGATTCGACTCAATCCTAGTAGTCGTTGATCGATTCTCTAAAGAAGTCGAATTCATACCATGCAATAAAACAGTCACTGCACTGGATACAGCTCGACTCTATCTCCATAATGTTTGGAAAAACCATGGACTACCTCACAGTATCGTATCAGATAGAGGCCCACAATATGCTTCACAAGTTATGAAAGATCTATGCAAACAATTGGGTATACAACCCAAACTATCTACGGCATTCCATCCACAAACAGATGGACAAACGGAAAGAATGAATAGAGATCTTCAACAATATCTTAGACTCTTCACTGCTGAAAAACAAGAAGAATGGGTTGATTGGCTATCTATAGCACAATTCTCCTATAATGCCAAGAAGCAGGCTTCTACACAGAAATCACCCTTTGAAGTGACACGATCATATGTTCCACGAATGGGCTTTCAACAAAGAGTTACCAAAGCACCTGCAGCAGATGAATTCACTACCAATATGCAGGATACTTTAGCCCAAACGAAAGCTAATCTTGAGAAAGCACAACAACGGATGAAAGTCCAAGCAGACAAACATAGATCTGAAGCCCCTAAATATGAAATCGGCAACAGAGTTTGGCTTTCAACTGAGAATCTAAAATTAACTTGTGCATCTAATAAGCTTACGGAACAATGGCTCGGACCATATGAAATCACAAAACTTGTAGGAGACAATGCCTTAGAACTGAGATTACCACGCTCGATGCGTATACATCCAGTTGTAAACATATCTCGTGTCCGTCCCTACAAAGAACGTCTTGAAGGACAAACAGCAGTTCGTCCTGGTCCAGTCAATGTCACTGAAGATCGAGAAATAGAATTTGAGGTTGATCATATCGTTGATACTCGATTCAAACGAAATCGCCTTGAATATCTAGTACATTGGAAAGGCTATACAGATGAAGATCGTACTTGGAAACCCTTGAATAACCTTGATGGTGCTCAAGCAGCAATCAAAGAATTCCACAAGGACAATCCTAATGCCCCTAGACGTATTCGCCTTACACAAACAGATTTCTTCTCGAGCTTCCCCGACTATGGTCTACCTTCACAAGAAATCTCAACACCGCATCTACCTTTTAATCGCCTGGAAGTCGATTCTTAGAGAGAGGATAGTGTTACAGACCGTATTATTTTCCCTTTTATTTCTACTATTTTTCCCGATTTTATACAATGACTTTCGCATTTAAGCCCCTATCAATAACCCCTATACCCGAACTCACTAAATACTCAAGTCCCTTCAGAGATCTAGACCAATTGGCCTCATGGCAGCCTTATGCCATTCCCCTTGACTCATTCCTGGTCTAGATCGCCTCATGTATGCATAGGTTTCCACATGTTAGTCTAGATCACCTCATGCTTGCCTCATGCCCCTATCTATGACTCGTCTACCTCATGTACTCCTCATGTATAGCTTCTCTTCCATTCTATGGCTATACTGATACACATATTATCCTCATGTTAGCCTCACACATCAGGCATGTAGCATAGCATATCGTTAGATCTAGTGTACACAAGTGTAAACCCCTATCTAGTATATAAAGGCCCAAGAGCCGCCAGAGGACCTCAGTCTTGTCCTCTTGGTCTTTCCCACTCATTACCAGTGCGGGCTAGGAGCTACTTGATCCACTCTACTTGCCTATCGTCTTGATCAACCTTACTGGTAAGGTCTGGTTGTTTCACTCAGTGACATTAGTGCAGGCATGTTGCATCATTGAAATCCCGCAATTCATTCAATAACCCCAATAACTTGGAACCTGAGCACTCCTTCCACTTTATGCGGCGGCGGCTATTATCCCCATCAACCCTGACCACCTCAGTTGGCCACCAGGCAATAGACCCCATTTACATATCATTTCAGCATTGATCGCGGTTTACTATAAGGTATATGCTCACCGTGGAGTCTCCTTTCTCTTTGCCCTCTTCTCTGCTCTGAATTAGTCCTCTAATCAAATTTATTGCCATGGCCAATGATGAGCAGAACCCCACCATCGAGCAGTACATGCTCCACCACAAATTTGACATCTCAATGCTGATCCACTTCACAGAGAGCTCATCAATCCTGATGAAGGGGACCAAGACGTGCCCTTTGAGGCCGCTGCTGTGCCCGAGGGGATGCAAGCCGATGATGTACTGGCTCAACAGGAAGTCCATGTCGCCATGTATGAGCAAGGCCACCATGCCCCCCTAGACCATATCAGGGCATTCAATGCAATGAATTCACTCAATCGCCTCCAACAGATGGTCAACTGAAATCAGACGCAAGCTGCGATGAAGCTGCTGTCTGGGAGGCATTGCCTCAAAATTGAAGAGAAACACCATGTGTCCCTGCTTGACTGCAACGTTGCCTTGTCAACAGGCCCACATTTTTCAACCTCGCCATTTACCTTGGAGCACGATGAGGGCTGGATGCTATTCTTCCACGACAAGACGTTGACCACACCTGGACTGCGACATTGGACTTCCACCAGTCACACCACCTCTGGCCAAAGAGCAAGACTGCAGCCCTCCCATTTGACCAACACGGTTGAATGATGTGTATTGGGACACGTCTTGGGGGCAAACAAATCTGGCTTGCAATGGATCCGCATGAATGGCTGGAAATAGACCATCCCTTCCATGAGACAGGCTGGTGGCCTTGGTTAACTGACCCAACTTTCACGACCTCGCCCCAGCATGCCTTGATGCTGACCATGTTTATTGCATACGCATTCTCCGACACGGTATGACAAGACTTCCATTGCAATCCCAGATACCTGGCGGAACTTACACAGTCCGCAGTCAACGATGCTGTGGAAATATAGTAAGTCCGTGCTACTTGTGAATTTCTACTGCAACGATATGCTGCTGCCACTGCTGCATGTTTATCTGACATTTCAGTGTGCATTTGGTAGTTTTTGTGCCATGGAACATCGTGCATGGTGCATCCTGCCACTGCACACTTTTACTGATCATACTCTTTCCAGCAGAAGAGGCCAAGAGCGATGCCTCGTAGAGCTCCGTCTGGCTGATGCTCGCAATCTCCACTTATCCTTCACCCATGCTTGGCAAGATTGGGTCGCCCAAGCTTCCAAAGCTTGGAAAAGAGATGGGTTCCTGACCGACAATCAACCCGTTGCACTCACTATGCGATGTGGCCAAAACCAATTGATTAGCATTATGGATGATTGCAACAATGAAGGGCGGATCTGGAACAACATCAGGGATTACACCAACATCCGTCTCTTGTGACTCTCACTTGCCACACACATTGGGTATGTCTGAGTCATCCTACCTCCCTCGATCAGTATATCAAAATAGTAACTCACTTTTACTCAAATTTCTGCTCATATTTTCCCAAGTTGATAGATGGGAGGAGTTCACCAGATATCAGATCACAATTCGAAACAACCTCGCTGAGGTGTATGACAGGCGCCTCTCTCCGATAACACCCGCCAGCTTGTTGACATTGACCAGCAAGAATTGTACAATGAAAATGGATGTGAAGTTTCCCTATACAATGTGGATGGCTTTAGGATAGCCAGGCACTGCCCTGCCAACGGTGAGTTTGAACAACTCGGTGCGCTGGTGGATCTCTCAAAAGCACATCTCCTCTTTCCTGCCAAGGCAGATATATATGGCAACCAGCAGAACAGTGTCGACTACTGTGTCTACCCCCTGGCTTTCACTAGGTTCCTGGATAATATCCAGGTGGATGGTCTTATTGTCCCCTTCTCTGCCCGCATGGATATCATCGACGGTAGTGTCCAATTCCGCAATGAGCACAAAGATGGCACCGACCACAATGAAAATCAGCTTATGCGTCCTCAAACGGTAATCTCTGCTGTCTCGAGCCAGATATACAATTCCCTCTCATATCGCATGCATGATCGAGCAAATTTTCATGCAGTCCAGCTTGGGGCAATCACCAGTGTCTTCGCTGGCTTCAATGTGACCAACAATAGAGCATACCATCAATGGGAAAATCATTGCAATTGGTGTCAAAATGCTTTACCTCATGAGAGATTCAATCAGAAGGTTACAGGCAAAGACATTCCCCAGACATTGCACTTTGAAAATACTTATGACATTGTGATCCCAAACGTACCAGCCGCCAATCGTCGAGGAAGGTGCATTCCGATTCTTAAATGCCGCATTTGCGCATTTCGTCCACCTTGATACCTGCGCAAAATCTCATATCCTGCGTCTATGGCTCACATTCATCATGCAAGGTATATATACATGAACATAGTGGTCCTTTTACTGGGAGCATGGTCTCATTCCTTAGTGTCTGACCCCATCAAGTGCAGCTGTGTAGCTTTCAAACATGACGTACGGGCCCATCCTTAACACTCCCTATGTTTTCTTACATTGATGGGAATAACAGATTATTCTGAAGCTGTTTCAATGTGCATCCTTTCCTGTGACATCCCTTCTGGAATGTTTCTGGGACAAATATCATAACCAGCTGGTACTGATGTTTCACCTGGATCCATGCATTGTAGAAATGGTTGCAATGCTCGAGTGCACCCTGAATTACTGTCACACTGGCAGCACTCGTGTGTTCCCAAAAAAATTAATGGACAGAGCATGGTTATCACAAGCCGTCATGCAAGACGGCCTCCCTTGTATCTCTGACGATTTCATTTCTGGTGACTCCTTAGCTTCGGGGCTCATTGTGGTCAACAACAAGAACTGGCCTGTGGATAAAGCCACTCATCAACCTCTCATTGTGTCGAGACATGTTCAAGAGCCGACATATGGCGTTGCCATGTATCAGGTGGGTTGTCTCTCTTTATCTCAGCATGTCAGTGCACTTTCGCATATGGCAGAGTATGCGTGCATTTAGCCTGACCCGAACCAGATTCGGATCCAGGCTACACATTTTTGCATTTTTTACATGATGCGGCACCTAAATCACAGTCCTTAAACTCATCTCTCTCATGCTCATCCATGTCTAACCGCATTGAATTCTTCACCTAGGCTTACATCGCGCGATTCACCCTCACGAACGCCATCTCGAATGTGCCAGATTGCATATATCATCAGGCTCCCTCCCCTACATCTCGCCTCACTTGCTATGCAGCGGAGATTGCATTGAAGAGCCTCATAACTGATGTGAAGGAGCTCGTCAAGACGGGTGTCCTGTCAGACATCTCAAACGACCTCGACGCCCTTAGCCCCAACACGCAAATCGCCCATGATCGCGAAGACAGTCTGGACCAATGGTTCAATTTGCGGTTCCCTCTCTCCTTCAATGAGGACACTCTCCCTCACCTTCTTTGAGCCATAGTCCCTCCTGTCAACGGTGCAATGAAACTCACCTCCTCCCATCTTGGGAGCAAACCAATTCTTTTCTTGGTTGATGCAATCATCAATTAATGCAATAATCCTGCTCGCGCTCGGAAACCTCCCTTCATCACAAAGAGCCTTTTCTATTCCATCTCCCGCATTGCCATTGAGCAGATCGGGTTGGCTGCTGATGCTGTCAGCTTGACAAAGGACAACCTCCATAAAACCATTCAGTACACATTTTCCACCAACTGTAATGCCCTCAAGATAAACCATGTTTCTTGGGCTGCAAACCCAGCACCTGGAGCTCCCCCCACTCATGTCGTTCACAATGTCTGGCTCAATCTGGGCACACACTCCACCCAACAGCAGCAGCAATCAATTGTGTGCACTGCTAGGGGGAATTCATCACTCGCCATTGCTGAATCTTCTGCTGCAGCCATGCAGGCTGTTGATGTTACAGACCGTATTATTTTCCCTTTTATTTCTACTATTTTCCCTGATTTTATACAATGACTTTCGCATTTAGCCCCTATCAATAACCCCTATACCCGAACTCACTAAATACTCAAGTCCCTTCAGAGATCTAGACCCACCGGCCTCATGCCATTCCCTTTGACTCATTCCTGGTCTAGATCGCCTCATGCATGCATAGGTTTCCACATGTTAGTCTAGATCACCTCATGCTCGCCTCATGCCCCTATCTATGACTCGTCCACCTCATGTACTCCTCATGTATAGCTTCTCTTCCATTCTATGGCTGTACTGATACACATGTTATCCTCATGTTAGCCTCACACATCAGGCATGTAGCATAGCATATCGTTAGATCTAGTGTACACAAGTGTAAACCCCTATCTAGTATATAAAGGCCCAAGAGCCGCCAGAGGACCTCAGTCTTGTCCTCTTGGTCTTTCCCACTCATTACCAGTGCGGGCTAGGAGCTACTTGATCCACTTTACTTGCCTCTTGTTAAGATCAACCTTACTGGTAAGGTCTGGTCGTTTCAGTTGACCTGCGAGGAGAGTGGTCAGCGGCCTCAGTCAAACTCTCAGGCTTCCACATGGTCCTTCAAAAGTCCACTCTTCCAGCTAAATGCACCCAGTGGTTGCATGCTGGAAACATAGAATACATCCAGGAGGCTTACAACTTCGCTCACGAAAACTATGATGCTCAGTCTCCCATTCACCATCTGGCCGTCATTGTGGGCATAGCATGTGCCGGACTGCTTCCTAAGGTTTATGCCAGGGCTAATGTCGAGAGACCACCCAGCCATCAACTGGAAGCTTATTATTGCCACCATGCTCGCAACCTGGACTGGGTCACTCATGACAAGAAGGGAGCAAGCCATGTCAATATTTTCGTGCAGACTGTTATATATTTCATCATAAACATCTACGATCCTGCCTCTCCTATTTACCAATGATCCGAAAAATTGATGTGGGTCGCAAAGCATTGTAAGCGGTTCTGCTGCCTTGCATTTCTAGTCGCTGACCTGCATAACCTGTGGAATTTTGAATAGCGAACAAAGGGATAAACTTGCTGATGCTCTGTCGCCTGGGTTTGACAAGAGCGCTGTCAGCGAAAGCATTCGCCTCTGCTAAATGGAACATTGACGTTCTCCCTCTCTCAGCGGCAGAGATTGGTCAGTTGTACCAAAAGGTCATTACCCTTTTCAAACAAGATCCGGAATTTGGCGAATATGACATGGCCCAATTCCTCATGGGTCCAAAGGCTGTGGCCTGCCTGGTTGAGACCAGCTGGCTCATCGCTCGACTGGTTCCTCCTTCTGTGACTACCGTTGCCTCTGGGTTGAAGGGTGCGGAGCGGGATTGGGATGAAGACAGGTTGGTTTATGCATCTGCTTCCCAGGCTGCTGCTTCCAGGCAACAGAAAGTGTCGAGGAGAGCATAGCAGTGATTGAGGCTGCAGAGTGAAATCATTCATTCTCCCCTTATCTCATCCTAGTTGCTGTATTTACCCCCATTTGCCCTAATCCAAATGATCCGTTAATATATTGAGCGAAGTAATTACATTGCATGTTTAAACTAGGGCTGAAAAGGATTCCCACGCCTGTGCCTGTTCCTCCCCATTGCGGAGTGTCCCAACTCCTGCTTCCGTTCAAAGTGCCAGCAAAGCTGGATCACTCATGCTGCCCTCTGGTGGGCCACCCCATAAGGCCAGATGGTGCTCTGTCCACTTTGCAAAGGAGCACCCCCACTCCCCCATTCTTGCCCCGCTTCCAGCGTCTAGCGACATGTCACCTGGCACTCAGTGCCTCCAAAAATCCTGCAGCTGCAGTGAAACTGTGTGCCAGTTTCCGCGCAACTGCAATGAGAGGCTTGCCGAGGAAGCACGGATAACCCCGGGGGTGTCTGGGTGGTCAAATGCACCCTAGGAGTGTCAGGCCACTCCTGATAGGGTGGTTTCAAGGCAATTGGGTGGGTGGGCCCAAGCAATCCCTGATAGTGAATCACATGGGTATACCCCCGGATGTCAGGGTCATGACCCACACCCAGACCTGAGAATATACCCACACCCACAACATGGGTGTGGGTACATCCATGAATTCGTAAAATCTGACCCATGGGTGTACCCACATGTGGGTTAACCCATGGGTCGAGCCGCATTGCAGGTGATACCAATGGTCTATGGACAAGTATGCTAGTTTGATGTTATATAGTCCCAATGATCACCTAGGTCTTCCTCAACATTGCTCTTCACATCTGGAAGTGAACTGATGGACACAATGTCCTCCGTCTCAACAAGCTGCAGCATGCTCCAATGCCCAACACACAGCAGTGCATGGGTTGATTGCCAGGACAAGTGGTTGCATACGTGTGACAGAATCAGGCGTCCGCGGCTGAATAGCCACTCCACATCGACCGAGGTAGCTGTAATATGTAAGGAAAATAAGTATGGAAGATATCAGATGAGCTTTTGCTTGCCAGGGATGCTCAGATAGTCATGTGCCATGCATGAGGGTTGAGGATAGGTGGCATGGCGCTCGTACCACCAGTTAAGGGCATCCGGAGTACATTCAACATCAGTAGAAAGGTAACGACTGAGTTCGTTATGTGTTTCTGTCACTTTGAGAACAGCAAGGGTGGACATAGCATCAAAAATGTTGGCCTAATAGTAAGCAAGTTAGAATTTCAAATATTACAGTTGAAATTACATACCGGGACCTCGGATGGCCCTACGATCTCCTCAACTTCCGAGTGGGATTCACTTATTGCAGTATATTCATGTTCGAATCAATCGAATACCAGGAGTTCGGCAGTATCTATCCAATCGTCCTCCCACTTGGCAGATCGGAAATATTGGAGTTTGTGGCGGGGATGGAGGACTAGAAATAATAGAAAAATTAGCATAATCTGTTGTATAAAATAGTACACACCCATGGCAATCCTGTATGCCTCCAAAAAATCAGTGATTGAATAGTATCGGTTCAGGGTGCGCCTTGCCACTTCTATGGCAGTGCGAATGGGTGGTGCAATGCTGCGGTCATTCTGGAAGATCTTGAATTTCTCCTCAATCAAGTCCATGGCTGGTATCAACATGGCAAGGTTGGGTGTCAAATGAGAAAAGAAAAGCGTAGCATCCTTAAGAACCTGTGCATGGCCGGGGCAGCACAGCCACCAACATGTTGAAGCCTTGCGGCGCTGACTCACCTTGAGGATATCTCACAGCTCCCTCAACAGGTTCCACTCATCCTCGGTAAGCTCATATTTCCTGCAGTCTCTTCCCTGGGTAATTGTGTCTATAGCTCTTTTGTGTGTTAGTGCATAAGCTAACATATCAAAGGACGAGTTCCAGTGAGTCGCCACATCACATGGGATATTTGTCACCTCCTGCTCCAGCTGCTCAAGGATATGCCGCCACTTGGAAAGGAGTTTTGTTGTGGAATGGACCACTTTGAAAGAGAGGTTTTGGATCTATGATGAGCTATTATCATTTGTTATGGTTTTTTTTTTAAATTCCTTCGTACCTTCATGAGCGCTAACTGGACCGGACAGACTCGCTTTTGCAGCTGCCATCGTTCCACATCACTCATTTCATCGAGTTCATTCTCCCAGCCTTCAATATTATCCTGCTCATCTGCTTCATTTTCCAGTTGAACTTGCTTGACAATCGGCTCATCTTCAACTTCAACTTCTTGGCTTAGCTCTGCAATTTTGCACGCCTGTCCATCATCTCCATTGTCAGCATCAGCTTCACCCGACTCTGCAAGCCTCAAGTCTCCCATTTTCCGCTTCAACTCAAACACGCCAAGGAGTGACTTCGCCACAAGGTTTACTGTGTGTAAGAAGCATCGTATATGCACTGCCTCTCCCACAAACCCATCCAGCTTTATTTCAAGCTGGTTGATCATCATGTTATTGTTAGATGTATTGTCGCATGTGATACCAAGAATCTAGACAGTGGTAAGTCATTATTCGTCAATATATGAAGTCACTGACCTTTTTTGAGATTCTAAAGTCCTTTAGGACTTGTTCAAACACGTCCGCAAGTGCACAACCAGTGTGTGACTTGGGAACCTCAACAACATCAAGTGGCATAGCCAACAAAGCTCCGTCACATTCAAGATGCACACAAAGTGCCACATATGCTCGGTGGTTTGGGGACGACCATGCATTGGTTGTAAAACTTAATTTTCCTTCGTACTCCTGGTAGAGTTGTTGTGAATTATTACTCATGGGCGATAATGGACTAACCTGTAGAATTCTAGCAATTCTCTGTCGGGTTCGTGTAAAGACGAGACGAACATCCCATGAGACAGTTATTGGTGACAGTACATAGTACTCAGGCCGACCAGTCTTCAGCAATGAGAGAAAGCCATGGTCTTTCAAAATGCTAAATGGCTGCAGGCTTTCACACACCCAGCGAACAATTTCAGCCCTTTAACTCAGATCAGTGTCATGTCTAATTGTCAATTTTGCAGTGAATATACTGTGTCTCAGCCTTGGTATGCTGAGGTGTGAGTATGTGACAGTCCCTTTAGATTTTCGTTCAAATGCAGCAGTTATTGTGCCAGCCCGTGGGATGCCATCAACCACTTTCATGCACACCTCGCTTGCATATTTTGCATCATCTGTGATACTGACTGTCTCATCCCCCCAGCATCTTTTTGCATGTCTTTGCATGTTTCCAGTCGAAAGGGCATCCTTTTTGTTCAAAAAACGCCAGATTTTTGCCTTGCAGCCCTTTGCTGAACACTTAAAAATGTGGCTGCATCTTCCATCACCTTCGTTGATGGTTGGAACTGGCTTGAAGAATGCATAGACAGGTGAAGTCCAATCTTTCATCATACGCTCTACAGTATACTGACTTCAGTTTGAATTCTAGACAGTTTAACCACCATACCTAACTGCTCCTTGGCGGCTTCATGGCTTTCATGGCTAGTTGGTCCGTTATCTGAATCTTCCTCAGTATTGTTACTAGTATGGCTTGCCAGGGCAGCATCATTGCCCTTGTCATGGCCAGCCATGGTGTTCAGGTGTTTGTTCTCGACACCTTTGCCTACGAAAGAAAGATGAGTTGATATTATTGACAGGGTATCAAAAACCACCATTGGCTCATGGTTTCTTCAACTGATGACTGGATTCAGGCTTATCGGGCCGAGTATGCTTCTTTGATGGCGTTTGAGCGGAATCATCAAGTGCTGCATGAAGTTTTGCTGAAAGCTTAGGGAGTCGTTTTGAAGGGTTTGGACTGGGATTGGCTTGCATGTTTGATGTTGTGCTCTTCTATGTAGTGGTCATGAAACAAAAGAATCCCTCCAACAGCAGTAGAGTAAAATTTTAGAGTTATATTTTTGCAGTTGTTCAGGCAAGCCAGGCTGTGATAGGTATAGAGTTATTCCATATATGGACCTGATATTACATAGCCACCATGGGTGTGGCTGGTGGGTGTGGGTGTGGGTGTGGGTTACTGGAAAGCTGACCCACACCCACACCCCAAAGACACCCACACCCATGACCCATGTGGGTATGTCATACCCATGGTATACACTAACCGTACGCCATGTCTGCCCATCCAGGTAAAATTCACAATATCTCTGCAGCAATCCCTCTTCTGATCCTTTGCTGTACATGAATTTACTTTCGTTCCTTGCCAGATATAGACCGATCTTGTGGTCAACTTTACCTGTGAGTGAGGTAATTCAGCCACTATATCCCATTCCACCCTTGCGATGTAGCTGGCGCATATCATCCAGACGGTTCACTGAACACATCCTCACAGAACTTGGGTGTGCCGATAGTCTGCTGTCCATTAGGCAGGAGACTGTTTTGGTACAGATCGACCACTTGTGCTTCGGCACTCACTGCAAATTGCAAGGAATCAACACTTACTCAACTAATAAATCTTAACCACCCACTACCCATGGAACACCAGCGATGCTGTGAGCTTGTCTCACTTTGGCTTCCCAACCTTATTATCAACCTCAACATCCTTTGGATCTCCCATCGTCTCCACATGAGCCAGAAGGTCGGCCGCATCCTTCTTCATCATTGTTAGCTCCTTCATCCCATACTCCGCCCACATCTCAAGTGCACCAACTCGATGCTGCCCTCCAGGTGCTAAGATCTTCAACTCCTCCGTCCCTTCAGCAAGCTCTAGGATGGGAAGTTTCTCTCCTCCATTTGGCCTGCTCATCACCATCAAGGACCATGTACCTGGCTGCAGGTGAGCTCGATCTATGACTATTGGAATCGCATAGTCGATATTGAAATGTTCCACCCCATTCTCGATAAAGGAGCTGAACATGTTGTTGACTTTGGCAGGATCTAACCTTCGAGTGTTCCAGTGTCCAAAGATGAGCTGTTCTTTGTGGTCAATCAAGTCCCATCTTGCATATCCTATCAGTGCCGCCGACGCTTCCCTGTCCTTCTTCTTCCATTCTGCCACCTTTACTTCTATTTTGACAGTTTCAGGGCTCTGTTGTCAGCCCAGAATGTCTGCCCCTGTTCTCACCCATAAGTGTTCAGACCTACATGTCCCCACATTCACTTTACTCACCTTCGTCTTCGCCTCGCTCATCTTGCCTACTCCTACCTTCCCTGCATTCCCATCACCTACCATCGTCCCTGCTCCTAAATTCCTGCCCTTTGTGACTTTAACTGGTATCACCTTTGGCACTGCCTGTTTTCTTGTTTTCGGGCCCATTGCTTCCTCGTTTGCGTTCAATAGTAGAAGGTAAGTTTGTTATATGTTGAATTGATCGAGATCGCATTTCCCTTTTTCACAGTTCACTTCACAATTTACATGCTGAGATGGGGCCACAGTATGTGGTAAGTAAGGACCCCAGAAACCAACAAGACAAAGAAAGAACAATTACAGTAAAGACTTGGCAAACCAAGCACCCAGTTGGTATTGACGCGGCCCACACCCTCACACTCAACTGTCAAACCCAAGGAGGTACCAGCCACCATGCATGCACCAGTGCTCAGTCTCAGACCACCCAGTGCGGCGCAACCCCTAAGATGCCTGGCAAAGCGCCACCTTGAGCCAGACGGGTGAGCCACCCCCACGCACCTAAGCGTTGATCGGGTGCCAACAGATGTCCCGCTCTTACACTCCCCTACGTTCTCAGACCAATTTCAGCTGGGGAACAGCGCAGGTATGGGTGTGGGTTGCACTTTTGGGACCTGCAATGCAACCCTCACATATCCCCCAGCACCTGTATGCCCACACCCTAGCCCCTCTGGCAGTTGCCATTCCACATCGCCATTGCTGCATTGCTGTTGCCTCACCCTCAACTCTGGCCCTGGCCCACCCTTCCTGCTTGCAAACGTCAGTCTGCATCCATATCCTTGTATTCTTGTCCTTGTCCTTGTCCCTGTCCTCGCCCCCCTCCAACAAATGCACATCTGAGAGAGGGGTGCGGAAACAACGACAAAACATGTACAATTGTGTGTGCGTTGTGTCATCGTTTCTCTCACCCTTCACCCAGTCCCTCTCACCTCGTCTGAATCCTCACCCTCACCCTCACCCTCCCCCACCCTCATCCACTCCCTCGCCTTGTCCACTCCCACAGTGTCCTTTTGTGTCATCCTCACCCTCTTACAACATCCTCTTGCCTCGCCCTTGCTCTCGCCCCAACGCCCTTTTGCCTGTTTCAGCATGCAGGAGCAATGGTACAATTTGCGCAATGGCACACACTGCTGTCGCTCCTGCATGCTGCCCAACCTCCCCATTTTGCACAGCTCAATGTGCACGATTGGGTGTTGAGCTGCCACACCTGACTGCAAACCCGTTGCAGGTCCAGGTCCAGGTCCAGATTCAAAGACCCGCATCTCAACCCATAGGCGCAGCACGGGTGTGGGTTTTGAGCAGGTATGGGTGTGGGCACCTGGCATGGCCCCCATACCCATACCGTGCAGGTTATTACCCGCAACCTGTGTGGGTATAAGCACAGGTCTGGTGTATCAAGTTGAGGGGGAGCAAAATGAGAGCATAACGTGCACAAAATAGTGCATGTCACGCCTTCAGCTCACTGTTCCACCTAACTGACCAAATTGGGTGGGCAATGGGGCGAGGACAAGGGAGGGGCAATGTATATGGACAGGCCAGGCTGCAGGCAAGGTTGAAATAAATATTTTAGCTATATTGGTTGAATTCGGCCAATAGGTCAGTCAAATGTTCGGGGGAATTACACATTGGAAACACACATAGTTGTAATTCTATACCATATAGTCCTATTTGCGCAAATAGATAAGAGGTCGTTCAGTGCAATCCAACAATTCTACTACATGTGGCATGCTTGTTTTGCCCACAATCAGGTATGTAAGATATTGCTTGATTTGTGCCAATGGTCCAGTAGTCGTTCAGTGCTCTGGAACTTCACTTATATGACATATGACATAGTGCTAGAATGTAAGTTATTGACTTATGAATACCTAGTGCACTGGAGTCACAATTCTTCTAACTATATGGCAGGCCTAACGTGGATTAATTAAGAAAATACTGTAGTATTCCTCAATTACCCACCTACTCTTTGAATGTACTGAAATCGGTACTGGATGCAACCTCCGGGAATTGGAGTACATCGGAGTAGATGTTCAATATATTTGGATGACTGATCTGTTTGGTAGTACCACTCCACAGTGATGCTCATGCATAATTTACAATTGTCCGAGTCTCCGGTCAGTCTCTGATCTCTCACGAAATGGTGCACCACATAATGAACTATGTATTGAACGACCAGAAAGGCGGAAGACAAATGGAAGTAATCATTTACATGTTCGTGTTCGTGCCTACCTCTCCCCCTGCTCCATCCTGACCTTCCTCCTGCACCTGCACCACTTCCTGCTGTTCCTGCTCCTGCTGCTCTGCCTCTGCCGCCTCCTCCTCCTCCTCCTCCTCCTCTGCAACCACTGGAGCCGGAATGGCAACCTCCAACCAATGGAGGTTCTCGGCAAACTTCAGAGTCTGGCACAGACTCTGATTGTTAGCCTGCATCATCTTGGCCCTCATCGACAGCATCTCCGCCACCAGCTCCGCAAGGACCTTGGTGAATGTGCCCAGCATGTCACTGGCCTCCTTCTCCTTCTCCTTCTCCTTCTCCTCCTCTTTCTCTGGCCTGTCCCCCAGGGCCACTTCGCCCTAGCCTTTTCCCTTGCATCATCTCCCTTCTGCCACTTCCTTTGCTGTGTCATCCCCACCTCCCAGTGGTCGCATTTCTCCTTCATCTGGTGACAGCTGTCGCAGGCCGTGAACTTGCTCCCTTCGGGGGCATTCATCTTGCATACCACCCCAGTGCACTCACACGCATTGCAGGTGGCCAGCCCCAGCACGTCCACAATTTCAACATCGGAACTGGGGGAGCGGCAGGGGGCGACCTTGCGTGTTCCGAGCTCCAATGCCTTCTGAAAAAAATTGCGTTGTCAGTAGTGACAACTCAGGGATCGGTGACTCACCTTCTGCTCCTTCTCTGCCTCCTTCGCTCTCCTCTCTGCTGCTTCCTTCATATGGCGCCTCACTGCATCAAGTGCCCTCTTCCTCACCTCTTCCTCCACCTTCATCATCATCTCCTCCACAACCTTTCTCGCCTTCTTTTCCTCCACCTTCTTCACCTTCCTGCGCTGCCTCCACTCGACGCTCTTCTTCTCATGGATGTTGTTGTTGTTGTTGTTCTCCCGGAGTTGGGAGTCGCTCCATATCATGAGGTCCTTGCAGTTGTAGTTGTTCGGCATGACAGCAGTGGTGGTAGAAAGGAAAGTTAATACAGATTGTGGCTGAAATATTGATCAGCATATACTTGACTTTACACTCTGCTTCAAGCTCCGTTTGTAACACACATTTGGCTTCAATTGTGTGTGATGGATCAATGTACATACATGTGTAGCAAGTAACAATGCGGAGGTTAAATGAAGGGGGTTGTGAAACCCGAGTAGAATAGCCAGGGGGGGGATCTGATGTTTGGTATGTTCAATCGCTCCAGTGCACCACCGATACATTTATGGGTAACGTCAGCAGTGATGGATCAATGTATGTGAACAATGTGGAGATTAAATGACACCCGAGTGGAATAGCCGGGGTTGAATTCTGACATTCCACCACTAGGTAGTATACCTACATGGATGACGAAGCACAATGAAGAAATAGCCAGAGGTGGAATTGGACGTGTCTGATGCACAATGAAGTGGAGTGGCATTGATGGTGTTATTGTAATCAGAATGGGCCAACCATAGTCATATGGGTGAATCAGAGCTCGAACACGCTTATAACATGGTCAAAATTTTCACCAAGGTTCTAAGTTCCTCTTCATCACCACCCCCGCCTTGACACTCCTGTCCACCTTCACCAACATGTCCACCTATGACCCCCTCGACCTTAGCACCTGGATGACCAAACAACTCCGTGAGAACAACTCCAATGACGACGAAATGTATGAGAAAAAGAGTATTGAGTGAAGGAATCGTGTCAAGGAGGCCCGCAGGCAGCAGGAGGAAGAACAAGGCGGTTGGCAGAAGAAGCTTTCAAGAAGCAGAGGAAGGAGAAAGAGAGAAAGCAGAGGAAGGAGAAAGAGAGAAAGCAGAGGAAGGAGGAGCAGAGGAAGCAGAGGGAGGAGGAGAGGCAGCGGAAGGAGGAAGCAAAAGCAAAAAAGGCAGAGGCAAAGAGGCCTGCTAAGGTAAGCATGCAATGGTTGTCCATTGTGGCCTAGCCGCTGATCATTTTCCACTAGAAAAACAGGGCAGAGGTTGTCATCAAGGCATCGCCGCCCTGTGCCGGCTGCAAGCATGCAGGTGTCACCTGCAAAAGGCAGACCACCAGAGGCAAGGCAACGTCCTGTCAGCATTGCCAGCTCCACAAGAGTAGGTGTGAGCAACCCGGACAAGTCCAGAAAAACCAGCGGAGGAAAGGGGAAGACACAGCAGAACTGGAGAGGAAGAGGAAGAAGCTGTGGACAAAGAGCCCGGTTGGGGATGAAAAGGCGGAGGTAGAGGCTCAGGAGGCAGAGGTGAACTGCAATGCACTCGGCGCGCTCACTGAGGTCATCCGGGTGCTGGTAGAGGAGTTGAGGGAGATGAGAAGGGAGGTGCGCCAGGCGGCCTCCCAAAGGGCACAACTCTCTGTGCAGATCATCGGAAGCCTCCGGAGCCTTGAGAAAATGTTTGACCCTGACTACATTCCAGTGGAGTCAGAGGAGGAATCTGGAGATGAGGAGGTTGATGGTGAGGACGATGAGTTGGAGGTGGAGGGATTGCGGGAGGAGGCCCTCGACCATCCTGAGGATGCCAATATTTTGTAGTACGTACAGTTTCATTTGAAATGAATGGGTTAGGCGGAGCATAACATCGGACTTGGACATGATGAAGTTTGAGTCTGGTTATTGCCTCTGAAATATTAGCCTGGCTGACTGATACTTGATACTCCCAGCCCAGACATTCCTATCACTGGCCGTCGTTCTGGAGATCTCTACCTTGGTCCATCAGACATTTGGATGGCCCAGCCGGATAAGTGGGTCAAGTGGAATCCCACTCAGGTGTTGTTTCTGGATTTCAATGGGGACGAGCTCTATGCCACCCCATGCCCAACTCAAGGCCTTTGACTGGTAAGTGACGAAGATCAGCATCGGGACACATTCCCCAATATGAGACACAATTTCGGTCTGGGACCTTCGGACGACATCACAGCAGCACTGCTCAATTGGATGAAGATGGCAATCGGCTTTAAGAGCAGTGGTGCAGATCAGAATGCAGCACAGGTATGTTATATTTGAGCTATGACACACGCGACAAGATTTCATACATGAATGAAAGCAGGCACAGTCTAGCCGCATGGCACAAACTGTTGTAGTGGAAAAGCCCCCCATGGTAAGTGATACAAATGCCCAATAGGTACACATGGAATGTGCTAATCCATACCCAGGATGTGTTGCCAACTGTGCGCGTTCACAGGGCCATGCAGGCTGCAGCCGCCAACACCACCATGGCAGCTGGACCTATAAAATGAAAGGCAAAGGCAAAAGTATCCAAATGCAACGAGCCAGAGGTTCATACCTTTATTTCAGCGATGCAGCTTCATAGATGACCTCTGGACAGGCAAGCAGAGCGATCGACAAGGTAAAATACTAGGCCAACCAGGAATTGGAAAGGGAGCTTGGTGTAGCAACTGTCCCAGAGCGCAAGCGTCATAAGAGTGAGTGGTCCGTTTCATCGATGCATTCATACCCACTGACATGAATACATAGCAAAACCAACCATGGAATCCCTAGTATCAGGGATGACATGCCCCAAGGATACCCCAGTCATAGATTGGATGAACCTGAGTGTCACGAGGTATATCCCGTGGTTCAGTGATGTGGTACATACTGGACGGGTTCTCTGTCCGATAAATTAAACATTGATACATCCACTCAGGGATCGCAAAATGGTCGAATACATGTCCAAAGCCCCTTGAGCACAGGACATGATGTACAATCTGGACAGGCCGATGGTAATTGAGCTGGAGTACGACTGCAGCAATGCCGAATCCATGTGGAGAATGGTCTCCAAGATCGAAGTTGGTCTATCAAAGGGATATGCAGTGTTGGTTTGTGGATGGGAACCAACACCAACCATAGACTTCACGTTGGATGCCATAAGCCTTTATCAACCAACAGCAACACAAAGAATTGACGTACAAGGTATTTCATTCTACTGAATTCTGAATGGGGTTCAATGAAGAATGTCCGTTTGATCCCGAGGGCTTGCTGCTGGTTGTCACCTCTGAGGGCGGCCACGAAGCACTGATGGGAAGGCTGTTGAGGCAATGTTGCTTGTGCTGGGTGAAGTGTCATTTGGCAGTCTGGATTTTGGTGGTAGTAGTTCCAGAGAGGACAGAGGTGGCGAGCCCAAGTTGGATGTAGTGAAATTGTGCCTGATCGTGGACTCTGTGAGATACCAAGTTATATATCTGAGAATGAGTGCTGTGCATGACAGGAGTGCCCTGCTGGAACTCATCACCAAAGATATAAGCGTGTCAATCATTGTGATGTACTGTAGGGGTCATGACAGTGTTGATGTCTCAGAGGACATGGTTGAAGGGGGCAAGGATCCTATTAGCCTGTACGTTTCTGAATTGCTTGGTGAAGGCTAGAGGATAGGTATGGTATGTGTCATTGCTGTTCTCATCTGGAGGAAAGAGGGCATCGATCTTTGTCAGGTTTGTGAGGGTGCTGGACTCGGTGAATGTCCTTGGTAGTCATCTACAAATGTGGAAGCCATCAGCATCATAGACAGGAAACTCATGGCTGTTTCGATGAATAAAAGGTCCACCTGGGTTGCTGTGGGTCTGAAGGGGGCAAGTCATAAAGGTCATTGTAAAGCTGGTGAAGGAGACAACCAGAGATATTGTTCCAATCCTGGACCTCCCTGAAACTAGGGAGCACTTGTGTCACAGACAGGTTCAAGTTGGAGGGTGCTAGTAGACTCACAGGATGTGGTGGGCTAGGGAGAACAACATGAGACGGATGTGGGAGAGGTCATGCACAATCCAGATCCCAGGTCTGCTGTTCTTGATTGACTATGTTCTCATGAAGCTGAGAGTAGCAGATGGACTGATTTTGACCGTATCTCACTGTGAGTGCGACCGGGGCATTCTCAGTGATGAAGTTGTCAGCCTTCCATGACCTAGGTGCACTGTGGACCCAACCACGCCAATAGCTGGCAACTTGTCTGTGCAGCTTGCGGACATCATGTAGGGTCAACTGGAGGCACCTATTGCATTCCTCCAGTCTTCCGCTATGAGCTTGTGTGTCAAACTTGGAGCAAGTCGGGTGACAGAGATGCAGGCCACTCACAGAATGTCTGTGATGCGTGAAATCAACTGAATAGAGATTGGTTCTGGATAGGGGTCAGCACGATGGATGTTTTGAAAGTGCATCCCAGAGAGGAGGGAGGCGAAGAACATCATGGCCATGTAAGCATGGTCCGAGGACAGTGCCATGGGAGTGGAGGGCACACTGGAGCCGGCTGTGAGCGGGGTCATATCTGGGGAAGCATCAGGCTGTTCCATGTAGCCATTCGGAATGAAGGCAAGCCAAATCTCCTCTTGACCTTGAGATCCAATGTACAGCATGCAACCAGTGGTTGAGAATGGAAGAGATGTGTGAGTGTCTGGCCATGGTTTGAAGAGGTTGGAGAAAGTGAGGTCGACATGCCATGTGTGGTCATGCTGGACAGCTGGAGAAGGAAGGATTACGTCAAGTGTAAGACAAGCACACAGGTAGAGTATGAAGTCAATGAAGTGACCTTTTATGCAAGGTATGACATGGTCATCCACGGTGCTAAGGCAAAAGTTCCGGTTGATGGCTATGGGCTAATGCTACTTGAGGATGCTGATGGTGGCACAATGGTTCTTCTGGGTGAACAAGGTCTTCAGCTTGGACAAACAGGCCAGCTGCACTGAGGAGGTCCTGAATGCTGCCTCGAAGTTGGGATCCACTGCATCGGGATGGGTGCTGCACATGATGGCATCATTGATGGCCATTCGGGTGTAGGTGTCATTGGCCTGCATGTGGTCTGGGACTCCCGCAATGTCAAAAGGAGCCTGTGCTGGATCTTGGTCTAGGAGAGGGTCTACATAGGGTATGCGACCACTGCCCAATGCCAACTTGTCACAGTTCGAAGTACATGCAAGGTCAGTGAATGCATATGCCCTAGAAGGCAAAAGGAGAACAACTCACAAGGAGGATAATTCACCAGTGGTGTCTGAATGCTGCAAAAGGTCAACTTCGATGCGAGCATGAGACATGATACTGAGAGATAGAGACAGAGAGGTCAAAGAACGTGAACATATCCGAGAAGGTGATATAACAAACATTTTAAATGATGCCCTAAGAATGGAGCTTCAATGAGGCATGTCGTAAGGCAGGGCATGGAGATTGGGACTGGCAAGGTTGGCAGTGATGCAAATATTGTGGTGTGACAGACCTGAACAGAGGAAATGTGTTGCCATACTGAAATGAGTTAAGCCAGGACAGAACCTGACTGTGAATATGTGGAATGAGGGGAAAGTTACGGATTGCTATATATTGTACAGCGCATGCACACAAGTGTATGCCAATGAATGTAGTATACCAACGGGTTGGAACATAGAGGTACCTCAACGAAAAGGAACACACACCAAGATATTGCTATTCAAGATGGTCACAGCTGCATCAAAGTCCCCATTGCAGCCTTGATACTCTCCTCCTCTTGCTCCATCATTTCCTCACTAGAGTTATCATCATCACAGTTTTTAGCTGGGGGGGTGTCAAAATGGTTACAGGTCTCTCCCCAGCAGTGTTGAGATGGGCATGTTTCTGGTTATGTGGACGACACTGGGCTTGTGAAGACAGCATTGAAATGCAACCCTAACAAAAAAGAAGAGGACAGGATTTATGGGAGATGAGGTTCTCATTGATGGAAGGGGGGGCGGCTCACACTTTTGAGACAATGATGCGGATGTGTGCTGCTCCTTGGCCTTTCCTTTCATAGAGTGATTGGTGCAATGGGGGTTAGGAGTTTGGATGTTTGCCTTGGAGGAAGGTAATGCAAAAGATTCTAATGAAGAAAGATGAGAGTCATGCGGTGACAGAAGTGGCTAAGTGGATACCTATGGCAGCTTAACAAAGGGTTGGCCTTGCTGGCATATGGATTGAGGTCATAAATGGTCTTGGTTATCGCTGCTCAAAATAGAATCCAACATGAAAAAGCAAACAGACGGAATAAGTGATGGATGACGTACACTCCACACTTGAGCTGTTTCTGGCAGAATCTCCTAAAAAGAAAATAAGGTTAGTTCTAAAGAATACATGTCTGCAAAGACATCAAGGTGGATAGAGAGCTGAATCACCATGATTTGACATGTGCTTCTGATTGTGGTAAATGAAGAGTGTGATATATGGTACCTACAGCTACACAAGATATCAACATTGAAGAACTACTCACCTCCATTGAGGACTGACGCAGAAGATACAGTTTCACCATCATCAAATTGCATTGCCAGAACCAATACTGTTGCAAGCAGCTCTTTAGGTATATCGGAAGAGAATGCATTTGGAATATAGCTTGATGTTGGTGCATTGCCCACATCCATCTCTGGTTCAGGCTCCTTGACTTTAGGGTGTTGGACCAGTGCAAGGGCAGAGGTGGCAGCAATCTTTGCCTTCAGCACAGGGTTCAGTTTAGCTGAAGGGTGAGTCGATGCATCATAAGATGAACCTGTAGTGCAATTAAATGTGGACACACAAAATGACAACATGATGGCACTTGCCAGCGGCAACCATCTTCTGAGTCGAGCAGTCCTCGACAAGCTGACCAAGATCTTTGAAACACTCCTGATTGTGGAACACAGAAAATAAACACGAAATGGCCATCAAGCCATGATATCCGTGTTCATGTTCATTGTCCTTGTTCTTGTCTATGTCCATGTCCTCATCTTTATTATCTTGTGGCAACTTGTGGAGATATTTGAACTTCAGGTTGTCATCCTTGGGCAGTTCATTGTCATCTTCGAGCATCTGTGGGTCAATCATCCTCCCCCAATGTTCGTAGGCGCTCTTCACCAGTGTCTGTAAAACACATAGTGTCTTAGCAAGCGAATGGATATCAGGACACTCACCTCAATAAGACTCTCCAAGATGTTCATGATCTCCGGTCTGACGGCCTGAGCCTTTATTAAGATTGATGATTGATTATTAGGGGGCACAGGCCATGCAACAGGGCGAGACTGCAGCATGTTGATCACCTTCTGGATTGAGTCCTGATCATGCCTTCTCGAGACAATATGCATGCTCCTCAGGTTATCCTCGATGATGCTGAATACCGACGTAGACACAGCGATGGAGTCATACATGATACTGTCAGGCCACATCATCATCCTTGAGACAGGCCTTTGGTGTCCTCTCCCATCTTCCACTGCAAACAATATGGCTGTTTCCAACATGGAGCACAAGAACCCTGTGGCGCTCCCCTCCTTCAACATTAGCTCAGCATAATATCGCAGCACAGTGCAATATTTTGCAATAGTGGAGCTGATCGTCTTCCTGTGTGCACGTGACTCACTCAAGGTGGATGTGGAACCCCAGTATCCAGTGTGGTAATTGACCATCTTCATGGTGCAGAATATGCCCTTCAGTGCATTCTTCAACTGGATCCTCTGCCACCACGACTCCAACCAATCCTTTGGAGTGCTTTCCCTCCAGCTTGGATTTCATTGCTTTGTCGATCATGGTCACCTTGAGGTTCAACTCCTTTCTGACAACATCCTCTGCAGAAAGAGGTGAGCAGAGAGTCTCATCCATATGGTGGAACAGATGCTCGCCCCGTGTGTTGGTCTCCACCTTCGTCACCTTCATTGTCTGGCCCTGCTTCCATGGCCTGGCGACCTTCTTTTCATCCTCCAATTACATAAACTCTTTCAATAACTTTGTGGATTCAGCTCAGGTGGGCACGTCCATGTTCGACAATTCCTCCTCCATGTGAAGAAGGGCTGCGAAATTATCAATGATGTTCCATATGCACTACCATCACCAGGGGCGTGCGTTCAATCTTTCAACTGGCACCTGGCACCAGGTCCTCAACCAAGTCTGGGTGAGCACTCAACACTCTCATCATCTCCGCTGTCGCTGAACCAATCTTCCATTTTCCACCAACAATCTTATGATTGTATATAAGGAGACTAAACTACAAGGACATCTATAGTAATGTATCAGCGCCAGTTCATACTGTAGTGGGTGAGTTGCATAGTTCGAAATATATTACAACTGGTTCAAAAGATCCTCTGTGGCAGCCGAAGGCTGCTTTCCATTCGTCTCCTTCTTTGATGCAAACATTGCTGTATCCCCAGTGAAGATCAATCTTCATAAACCATTTTGATCCTTCAAGCTTATCTACAAGCTGTGAGATCAGAGGGAATGGATAATTATTCTTGACTGTAGATTCGTTTAGATATCAGTAGTCCTGTACCATACATTTTCTGCTGTCTTTCTTAGGTATGAAAAACACGGATGATGTTTGTGGAGATTTGGAAGGTCGTATGTATCCTTTGGCTAGCTGATCATCAATAAAATCAGATACTTCCCTCTGTTCTTCAAGTGAAAGGGGAATCAATCTGCCTTTCTTTGGTTTGAAATCATTTTTGAGATCTATGGCATGATCCCAAGGTTTTCATACAGGCATTCGTTCTGATTCTTTCTTGCAGAATACCTTTATATACTTATGGTACTATTTAGGGTCAGATCTTGCTTCATGGTAGATTCATCACGTTTCATAGTGAATATATGAGCTAGAGAGTCATGTTCTTCAGATTCAATCTGGCATGCAAAAGGGGGTTTTTCTTTTAGGGTTTAACAAGTTCAGAGACCTCGAGTCATTTGAACTTTTTCGGACGTCCAATCAATCTCAGGATTATGTTTACTAAGCCATGTGTATTCTAGAATCGTATGATTCTTTCCTAGATCAGTTACTTCTGCTGTGACTTGTTCACAATGATGCTGAAACTGAATAATGATCTCAGCACAATGAGTTATAGATCCAGCGACATTACGTGTTCTGTCAATGTTATATACTGGTATAGGATCAGGTAGGGAGAGGAGCGGAAGTTTGATCTTCTGTGCATATGACTTGTCGATATAGATAGTATTAGCTTCAATATCTAAAAGAGCTTTGGTTTTCATAAGTTTATCATGATGACAAACTGGTGCTATCTCTATTGATAGAGTAATATCACAATTATTCAAGCTGTGGATTCCAGCATTGTCTGGGATTGAAGATGAGTGAAAAATGGAATCAAGCACTGGTTTGAAGCCCTAGCCAAGCTTCAAATCAATTGAAGACCCCACTCAGCTATGATAATTTAGGCTAGATGAATGG